>OX376372.1:77016819-77180134 GCA_947369275.1 Nemotelus nigrinus
TATATATATATTTATTTATTTATTTATTTATTTATTCAAATCTATTTTTACAGGCTGCTGCCCAATTATAAAAATAGAAATATTAGACAAAGCGAAAAAGATATTAAAAAAGAAAAAAGAAAAATTAACAAATAATTGAAAATATTAAATAAACACATATTTGAAATTACAAAAAATTAATGCCAATATGCAAGTTAATATGAAAAAAAAGTGCGAAAAAGTAAAAAAATTTAAAAGAAAATCAAACATTATAAGGAACTTTAAGAATTAAGTCTATAATTTGTGATTTAAATTGTGCGAACGTTAGCGGAAAAGGACCAAGCTGAAGATCGTTGTGCTTCCTGGGGATACGCACTAGCGGCGAGTTAAAATAAACATCAGATCGCGCGAAGGGAAGAGAGAACATTAGTTGAAATCTATCCGATCGATTGACGCTCCGCATACACAGCATACGACCAAGATCGCAGAGCATAGGGCAATGGAGTAGCTTGAAGAGCAAGCACTCGTCAAGGAACACTCGTCGGGAATCTAGTGAAGGAATATGGAATAAGGATAGACGATCACTATACTCACAGTAAGGGATATTGAATTTAAACAACAGGGAGCGAGTAAACCTACGCTGAACGTATTCCACTGCCTCGTTAAGATATTTATGACGGGGAGACCACACTTGACAACAATATTCTAGAATGCTACGAACAAGTGAAAAAAACAGATGGAAAGAGGTAGCGATGCTAGTAAACGAAGAAGAGCATCTAAGAATGAAACCGGACAGACGAGAAGCCTTGGTGGTTATATAGGCAATGTGCAGGTCAAATTTGAGCTTTGGATCAAAGTGCACACCAAGATCCTTAAAATTATCAACAGCCGTGATGGAAGATCCGTACAGTGTGTAGGAATATATTACGGGTGATATTTTAAACGTATAGGACATTTGATGACATTTGGATATGTTCAAAGTAAGATAATTAGTAGCGCACCAGTCGCAAAGAGAACGGAGATCGTTTTGGAGTTGGAGTCAGTCGCTGATAGATTCGATTACTTTGAAATCTTGAAGTCATCAGCAAACAAGAGGCAGGGAGAACGAACAAAAGAAGGGAGATCATTTATAAAGACTAGGAATAATAAAAGACCAAGAATAGAGCCCTGAGGCACACCGGAGAGTGGACAAAAAGGGGAAGAGGTGAAGGATTGCACAGATACAACACAAGAACGACCAGAAACATAGGATGAAAACCAAGACAAAAGGGAACCTGACACCCATAACTTCGAATCTTGGCAAGAAGAATTCCGTGATCAACAGAATCAAAAGCTTTTGAGAAGTCGGTATACACCACATCCACTTGCTTCCGTTGGTCTAAGGCAGAAGCAACAAAGCTAGTAAAACATATAAGATTAGAGGTGGAGGATCTACCTTTAACAAAACCATGCTGTTCCGGAGCAAGGAAGGGATGGAGGAGAGGAAGCAGCCTGTTGTAAACCACTCTTTCAAGAACTTTACCAACACAAGGAAGGAGGGAAATTGGACGGTAGTTGGAAATACAGCTTGGGTCTCCAGACTTGTGGATGGGGGAAATATAAGCAGATTTCCAACTGTCAGGGAAGCAGCCGGAGGAGAGGCTGAGGTTAAATATAATAGATAAAGGAACACATAAAGATGATGATAGTGATTTGGCCAACAGATTAGGGATACCATCACAACCACAACCGACATTGATATCAAGACACTCGAGTAAGGATTCAATTTCAAGAGGATTGGTGTAAAAGGAAGATAGGGAATGTGAAGCAACACGGGGAATATCACAGGGCAAGTTATGATTATGTTGAGAAAAGAAGGAAGAAAAATATTTTGCGAAAAGGTCGCAAATTTCACGTGGATTAGATGCAGTATCGTGATCGGGGAACATGGAATCGGGGAAACGATGGGAACTTTTGAGGGAACGGACATACGACCAAAAGGGTTTTTGATGATTAGAACAGATGCTGGAAAAGTAATCTCGGATAGCTTGATTGACAGCCGTTTTGGCAGAAGATCGTAGCCTTGAAAATTCGAGGAAGTCATCATGAGAGCCTGTATGCTTAAATCTAGCTCGAGCGACATCCTTAGCTTTCAGGGCTGACGCCACATCACGACGAAACCAAGGAGCGTCATTAGGCTTGCGAGGACGTCTGGATGGAGTGAAACGGGAGATAAGGTAAGATAGGAAGTTGTGGAATTTTATGGCAAGCTCATTGACAGTAAGGCCGCGAGAAAAGGAGAACCAGTTAACCGAGTTCATTTGAGTCATCATACTAGAGAAGTCAGCTTTATAGAAGTTAAAGCGCATGGGACGAGAAGGAGCTCTAGATGTCTGAAGATCGATATGAAGTGCGATTGAGAGAGGAGGATGATGTAAGTCAGCTTGGACGTAGGGAAAGGATGCGGTATGAACACTGATATTATTGGAGGGAATATTAGATAGAACGAAGTCTAGTATTTTGTTATTTATATTGGGAACACAGTTTACTTGGGAGAGTGAACACAAAGATAAAAAGGATGAGGTTATTAAGGAAATATTGCTGGAAGAGATTATTGAAGAAAAGTTATGATTCCATACCAGGTTCGGTAAGTTAAAATCACCACATATTAAAGAAAAAGCAGAAGGAAAGCTAACGTTGAGGTAGGTTGAGAGCTCATAAAAAATTTACTATAACCCGTAACTGAGGAATTACAAGGAACATATACTGAAAAAACAATGAGAATTTTTGTGGGAGCAAGGGTAACACGCACAGCAATACATTCAACAGGAGGAGAAGAAGAGAAATCCATACAGAATGTTCCTTGAAGAGAACCGTGAACTGCAACCAATACACCCCCGCCATCGCTTTTACCTGATGTAGCTCGATCACGATCGCGACGGAAGACAGTATGAAACGGAAACAGCTCGTTATCATAAATATCTACTGTTAACCATGTTTCGGTTAAACAGATTATATGATCAGACGAAAGAGTAGAGGAGAGATTCAGCGTGTTTAGCTTAGTCCTAAGTCCACGAACGTTCTGGTAGTATACATGAATTGGATTTATCTTATTAATTTCTAAAGTTCTGATTCCATTGGTTCTGATTCCAGTTAAGCACCCATTATCATCTGAAGTTGAGGTTCTTACGTTATGGAGACTTTTGGTTTTATTTGATGAAAATTTTTACGAGGTCTCCTGGTGAATTCCTTAAACAGCACTCCAGATGGCCAAAATCCTTTGTGAAGTAGAAGATCAGTGCCAGCAGTTACCGTTATTTTAAACGAGGAGATTTCCTGATTCTGCAGGTTATCAGGTGTCAGCTTTTTGCAGATTAGCAAAGGTGGTGAGTAGCCAAGTTTGGCAGTGGTGTAATCCATGATTGCTTCTGCTGAAGTATTGTATGCGAAACGCGATACAAATACATGCAAAGGTGGCGAAGCAACAACCAGGCGTGGTAGAGTACGAGCTGGCTGACAAGACTGAGAAAGACCTGTTGAAGATCTCGGTTGACCTGCAGTCGGTGCATGATCCGATAACAAAGAGTCGGAAGATGTAGCAATTAAAACGGCGTTAGCATCTCTAGCGGAAATATCACTTTGTGGGACTGGTGAAACACGTTTTCGTTGGGCTGGAGGCTTGGAAGATGGATTAGTTTGCGCCTGTGAGCTCGGAGAGTTCATTTGTCGAAAATCCACTGGTGGTACAGATTCAGCCGATGTAAGAACAGGCCGAGCCTGAGAGTTAAGCTGCAGCAGCTGGGCCTGGGTTAAATGCAATTGCTTTTGGCTGCGAGTGCAAATTCCAGCCGGTAGAGGAATTTCAAGAGAAACAGGCGAAGCAGGAGATAAAATCGTAGTCGCTTCACAGATGTTCAGCGAATCTTGTGAAGTTGATGTAGATGGACGCTCCGTCAAAGCGAATTTAAGGAGCTTTTTGGTCTCCTTGCGGGAATCCTCAAGCTGCTTATTAAGAACGTTGAAGGAAGCCTCGAGCGCAGCAAAGTTCCGAAGATTGGCCCTGAGTCTCTCCACGTAGGTTGATATCGAGAACTTCCAACATTTATCGCAGTAGTAATGGATGCCGGAGTCCGCGCGATTGATACAATCCAGTGGCGTGGCGTTCATGGAAGCAAGGGAAGCATTGCTTCCCTTACATTTGGCTGACATGAGTTTTAAATGAATAGTTTTCACTTCGAAATCGTGAAATAATCGCTTATAAACATTTATAAAAAAAAATTCTCAAATCAAATTGTGAACATCTCACATAGTTGATCTGGTAACACCACAGAATCAAAATAATGAACGAACAACCACGACTTGGAAGCAATATAAAAATTGCATCTACGAGCATTTATTTGACCCCATATAGACTAGACTGTGACGTCATTAAAAAAAATGTGTCTATACGGTATGTTTGGAAGCAATGAAGATGTTGCTTCCAAGGGGAAATTATCTTCTCAAGAGAGAGACTCAGAGCGGAGCTGCGAACGCATGACTACTGTGCTGTGGAACTTATTCCTGCGTTCCCCTCACTAGTAGCAGGGTAAATTGTTATTGTTATTATTTTACTTTGCGTGTACAGATCTTTTTGTGAATGAAAAATGCTTGCTGTGAGCGAATTTCAATTACGAGATGTGGCAAGCATTGCCAGATGTTGTGGATTCGATAAGTCGTTTTATTTATGATTTATATTATGACATTATTTTTTGTGTGCTCAATTTTGTATAGAAACTTTTATGAAGGAGTTTTCAATTGGCGGCGGATTTTAGTCACTTATAGCCTATAGGATTTGGTAATAATATTTCAATGTAGTAATAGGTAAAGCTGTAGACTATAATTGTGTCGAATTAAATGTGTAAAACTACTGTGTAAAATTGCATGACACTTTTGATTGATATTTGAAATAGAGAAAGGTTGAAATAGGTGAATGTGTTCACTTGTTCTGTGGGTCAATATTTTAGAATTCGTCAACTTATCTAATTTTTATGTAATTGGATCTCGGTAATTTGCTGAAAAAAAACATCATCAACCAGGATCGATCGAAATCGAATTCGTAAATTGTCTCTATATCAAAGAGATGTATCTACTCGGTAGTTTGATCGGAAAATTAATAAATGAAAAACTCGGAACGGATTATCGGTTGTAATCTTAAACAAAAATAATTTTGCTGGTTATGTGTACTATTTTCGAGCGTTTCAAACATTTGGCGAAATATCGGATTTTGTTATTTAAATAATGCTAAAGCTGTGAACAGGCTTGGTACAAATAGTCCTTTTACTTTTCAAGTTTGTTTCCGGTGATTTGAAGAATTGCTGAGTAGTCAATATAAATATTCAGTGATATTGCTCACAATTAGGAGAAATTGAGAAACAATGAAGGTTCTAATAAACATTGTGTGTCATTTAGGATGTCAAGAAGAAGAATTACATAGTCATAATGAAAATGTGTATTCTTACAATAGGGGTAAATCACCTAAAGACAATAAATATTTTGACAGTACATAAACGATAATTGCCAGCTCACTTGGACCAAGCAAAGGTATTTTCCGGTACATCAAATTATATTCAAAATGATCTCATTAGTTTCAAAACGATATCATTGTAATGCAATTTAGAAAAGCAAATTCATAGCAATAATATTAGATAAAACAACCGTTATATCATATCGATCACAACTTTCAACAACCTTCGGTTACATTACTTCTTTCGGTGCAGATAAAGATACTTTCATAAATCTCACTGATGTTTCTGATAACCAAAATGCGTCCCGTTCATTTAACTTTGTATTGCATGCTGTCCGAAAATTCAAAGCCTTGAGGAGCCTCTGTAATATATGCCAAAACAACTGGTTTGCAAACATGTATAAAACAAATGGATAAAAACGCAATATATATTCATTTCTTCGAACATCGACTAAATTTGATTTTATCTAAATCTTGCAATAGTATACGCGAATGCAGAATTTTCCAAATCTATTACTAGTTTTTCAACAACGACAATAATTTTATTTGCTTTGTATTTATTCGTCAAAAAATGCTTCCGAAATTAGCTCCGAAACGGTGGACTTTTAATGCTTGGTTATTTTTAACAATTTTTCTATAATAAAGAGCAATTAAAATAACTCGTGGAATATATAACGGAAAATTATAGTGCTATTTGAGGCGGAGAGATCGTTAATAATGAGAGTGGGCTTTTTATTTTACTTAAAGATTCTTAGTTTATTTTTCTGTTGAATGTTTAATGTAAAAAAAAACATACTGATCGATATACTTCAGTCCTAACAATGTAATATACTGTATCATATTCACAAAATGGCAAAATTTGAAGATCAAATACAATCTTCAAGAAATAGTTTCACGGGAATTGGGAACGATTTATGGTTGATTTGTGAAACACCACAACGTCGTTAAACAGCAAGGTGCATAATTGAATAAATGAGAATGTTGTATCATTCTTAACAAGTGCTTATGTCGAAATAATTGGTAGCATAATCGTTAAAATAAAGTCAAGGTTTTCATCCTTAAAAAGTTTCAGATTTTTAAATCTTTTCAATTCTTCGAAGTTTGGCCACTTTCAAAAATATTATATTTCTAGTTCTAGGAATGTTATTATTTTACTGATAAATATTGATATGGTTTCTTATTGTGTGAAGGACTGTGAACTTTTATTTTCATAAGAATACATAATGTCTGCTCTCACGTCCCCGTTAGTAATTCCTGGGTGCTTTTATACAGGGGTTCTATTACACGTAACGCATTTGCGGAAAGCGTAATCAACCATGGACGTCAGCCATGGACATCAACCAATTGCTTCCCTTCGGTAAATTGTCACGCCACGCCACTGATACAATCGCCCATGGGTGCAGTGAAACCTGCACACTTGGCGTGAAATGATAGTCCGCAAAACCCAAAGCAAGTTATGAGGGGTGTTTTTTCGGCTTTGTCGCAGCAAGCATTGGCGGAACAGAGCGACATCATCAAAGAATATGTATGAAAATCCAGGAAAACAAATTTCAAATATATGAAAAACCGATAGCACTTTTATAAGTAAATGTACAATATTGGCAGCACGAAGCTTAGGGTTGGAGCATTTATGAACTTAGGTGGGTGATTTGACTATTGTTTTTGATAATGTCACCGCAGTTCCACACCACAGCAAATTATTGAATAAACTGTACTGCAAATCACTAGAAGGCCGGTAATAAAGAAAGCTTCGCTACGGAGCTTACAAATGTCACTAACGCAAACACAGCAAAAACTTGAACCGGTAAATTAGCGATGATATATACAAATAAATCTTGAAAACAAGATGATCAAGAAGGCACTGAACCGGCACTCAGATAAAACTGGGTAATGGCGCGAAAAGAAATGTAAATAGCACAAACTATCGTTGTAAAGCGCGCGAAAGAAAAGATGATAGAAAGGAATCACAGCAGATAGTCAACAACAGTAAATTTGCAGAGTATATCACTTATGAGTCTTAAAAATAAGATAATAATAGAAGCACTGAACTGGCACTTTAAAAAAAAACTGCGTAATAGCGCGATAAGTATTATTAAAAACACAGTCAATGCAAAGTGCGAAGAAAAATTGACGGAATAATTAAATATAGCGAAAAGAAAAGCGGAGCGAAGGTACACGATGTGGACACTTGTCAAAAGCGATTTTTGATTTTTGATATATATATATTAACAGACAAAGCAAAACTTTTGATACTCCATACGGAGCTGGCCCACTTCAAAGAGCCATTTTGCCCATCCCTACTACCAAGGTGTGTTATTTCCCTCATGTGGTCGGAAGAATATCGCTGTAGCCCCGTTGATTTCAGTCGTTCCACATGCCGGAACAACCAACCATTACCTGGCATGCAATTTTCTGCGAGACCCTTGCAGTTTTTGCTGCTCTTATTTTTATTTATTTCGCGGCTTCATAAGCGGGATAAGCTTGCAAATGTTACAAATGGACAGTGGCGGCCCGTCAGGGACGGCAAGGTAGGCAGTGCCGACCCAAAACTCTAATTTTATAATATATGGCTTTTTTATATTAATATTTTATAAAAAAAAGCATTCTTATGAGTGCTTTATCTTTATTACTTTTCAAAAATTTGCCAATTATTACATATTGCGCCTGTTTATCTACTCTGTTGGAATATTGAATTCCTACCAATTCTCCTTGATAACATACATTTAGGCTTCTTATTTATTTGAAACCACGCCCCATGCGCCTTGTATGTATTGAAATTCACCTACCTATTAAACTACTGGCAGTCCCATTCTAAAACTTTTCTGATGAAATAAGAATACTTTATGCTTTGTTTTACCATAAAAATAAGCAAAATTAACCTGGTCCAAATTATTCAAAAAACAAGTTGAAATTGTAACTTCTGGTTTCACACAAATGTTTACTTCCGGTTTTCAAATCTTATCTCAAAATTGAAAAGAACAGTTAATTTTCTTAACCAATCAGTATTTTTGAAGATTTTGATATTTGTTTTTGAATCCTAGAATCCGCTTCCAAAAAAACCTTTCATCAATATCATCCTTTTTTCAGAAGTTCATAAACTCAGCAATTAAACGTCATAGAAACCAAAAATTGTGTATTCACATTCTTATCTTCTAGAAGTACCATCATGCGCAATATGAACGAAATCCAGAACCTCGATTTTTTTTCGTTGTCCGCTTCACGTGAAATGCTCCATATAGTAAATAATATCAAAGAAGAATATTCAAAAGCTACTGAATAGGAAACAAAGTGTTTACTTTTATCACTTTTGCAGACGAATTGGTCGCGTGCGAAAAAATGTCCGAATTTTCTGACGCAACCCCATATATGGTATAAAAAATTAGACGAGATTATTCTTCCCCGAAAAGGCGACGAAGTATTGATCTACATTTCGATGGTTTCATAAAATCATTCTACTGCGGCGATGCAAACAGCAGGCTGATGTCAGGCAAAAAGGTATATTACAGTAAAAGTATATCTCAAAGAACGTTTTTCCTAATCAAAGTAGTTAATTTATGTACTGTATATTTCTAGACCGATGAAGGCAAAGAGCAATTCCAAAATAGACTAATATTGTGCAACTTAAAAGAGTTTTATAGCCAATTTAAATCTGATAATGCCGGTATACAAGTCAGATTTTCAAAGATTGCGGCACGACGGCCTAAATACTGCAACTCAGCGAGAGCGTTGGCAACACATTCTGTCTGTGTATGCGTTATACATCAAAACGTTAAATTAATGATTAAAAGATGATAAATAAATTTTCTAACATAGTGCTCCGATATAAGCTTGGCTAATTATAAAGACTTTTCATCTCTGATGATATGCTCTCCTCCACAAACAGATTGTTATTTTTGTAACTGCCAGAATTTCCCTGGATCAGCCGTTATTCTAAGTAAATGTGAAAAAAAAATTTGGAGAATATTGCATGAGTAGTATTACTTATAAACAATGGACTTATACAGATCGTTCTACTTTAGAAAGTAGAATAGAATCTAATGCGGACTTTCTTGAAACTATTTCAAAGAGACTAAATATATTGCTTATACATTCCTTCCTCGCAAATGAGCAAAGCGGATACCTAAAAGAATTAAAAAGTCGCCTTCGCCCAAATGAATCAATAGTTTTACTCGATTTTTCGGAAGACTATTCTTTTATTATATAGGACGAAGCACAGGGCTACCACTGGACAGTCAACTATTCATCCTTTTGTTGTATTTTCGATCCTGAATTCCAGACCGTAAGTTCCACAAATCTCATCATCATATCGGAATATATGAAGCGCAACACAGCATTAGCTCATCTATTTTATTTGTATTCAATCAATCGCCCTACTTTATGAATATTTTTTCAGGTACTAGCTTTACAGTTCAGCTAATATAATGGTACTGTATATATTAGTTTACTTGATTGTACAGTAAATAAATAATATTACAAGATAGTTTTTAACTCTATTATTAAAACATAAAGTTGTTTCGTAAGATATTTTGCAAGTTTCTATAAATTTTCATTAGCGGTTATAGTATTTCACACTTTTAGAAATTTCTTACGGCTGTACTTTTACGAGCTCCACTTTGAAATTTTGCACACTTGTAACTTACATATCTTTTTACAATATATAAAAAAATTAACAAAATCGAAGTTGCGCATTTTGAAATATTCAACGACAAATGACACTGTAATTATCCTTTTTATCCTTTTTGGCTAGGATGTTTCTTGCACTATTTTTTTAAGAATACCTACGAGTATACATTATCCTTTACAACAAGCCATGTTTGAAAGCTGAAGGATTTCATTCAATTTTTTGAAGACAACACGAACCGAAGTTTTTCAAAAACTATAGGCTATATTTTCGCAAATATTCCATATTTTTCAAAAATATTTTATTTTTGTAAATTGGCTCACTCACCATGTGATAACGCACAGAATATTGACTCGAAGGCCTCCAATAGCCGAATGAGTTCGTTGTTTTGCGCCTGACAAATATTTAATAGCCAAAAAAGAATTTGAGTACATGATCTCAATGGGTATATGTCGACCTTCAAATAGTCTTTGGGCCAGTACTGTATACAAAAAATATTCCTAAATTTCATGGAGGTGAGTTTAAAAATTATCTGAAAATTGGAATTGCCTTACATATATACATCATATACATCAATTACCTTATATATATACATCATAAAAAAAAATTCATTGACTATTTCTCAGAGACGCACTAGCCGATTGAGCTGAAACTTGCAGGATGTGTATATATAGAATAGGGCCAAGTCTCGCCTGATTCCCACGCCTGATCGTACCCTTTCCACTGCTTTAACTAATCCTTTGGAAGTCGAATAAGTCGAATAAGGATTGCAGAAAGATTTGGATACTTTGGCTACCTGGTGCGCAGCGAATTCTCTCACTTTGAATGTTTCGAAGTGTCATCAAATGTTTTTCACCCACAAAAAATCTCCTCTTCTCGTCTCCTACTCTGTCCTCGGCTCCCCTTTCAATGTTGTTGCTAGTTTCAAGGACCTTGGCGTGATCTTCGATTCCAAGTTGAAGTTCGATTTACATATTTTACACGTCACTGCCAAGGCTTCTCGTTTTTCCGGCTTTATCATTAGATCCTCTAAACGTTTTGTTAATCTTTCCACTCCTCTATATCTGTTTTTTTCCTTCGTTCGTAGTGTTCTTGAATACTGTTGCCAAATTTGGTGTCCACATTACGCATACTTGATTGCTGCGGTTGAATCCGTGCAACGCAAATTCACCCGCTCATTGTTCTATAAGTTCAATATTACGTATTGCGATTACAGTATGCGCCTCTCCATCCTTCAAATTCCTTCCCTTGAGTCACGTAGAGTGTTCCTCGACGAGTGCCTCCTCTTTAAATTTTTCAACGGCTGTATATTGGTGGACCCCAGCATTCACCTTTCTGTCAGAGATTCGGGCCGTCCTAATAGAACATTTTTTAAATTTAACGTTACATTTGCCCGTACTGACACCTATTTCTTTTCTCCCCTTTTGCGTTTGCCTCGTCAGCATAATAACCTTAACCTTGGTCCTCTGCCTCGAACATTAGCTATGTTTAAAAATATTTTAAAAACTAACGTTCTATTAGCTACATGAAATATGTCATAATTTAATCTTTTGTTGTATCTTTTTTTTTGGTCGATTTTGCTTTTGATTACTTTTCCTTTCTGAATTTAACTTAATTTTAATTTTTCTTTTTCTTTTTCTCTGTATATATATATATATATATATATATATATATATATATATATATATATATATATATATATATATATATATATATATATATATATATATATATATATATATATATATATTGTTTTCTTTTTTTGTTATGTCTAATCTATAATTGGATTTGTTCTGTTGATTTGGACATTAATAAATAAATAAATGCTTATTAACTTCAACCCTTTGGCGCTGGCGGCCATTTTAGTGATATTTTAAATATCCCTATAATTCTATCGACAAATAATTTTTAAACAAACTAAGTTTGCCAAATGAATTTCGAACGTGTTAGCAATGTGAATATGATAAATTTTGCTCATTTTTAACTTTATGTATGCGCAAGGTACCTAACAGAAGATCGGGAAAATTTGAAAATTTTTGAATTGCGATAACTTTTGACAGATCCGTCAAATCATTTTAAAACGTACAGGATGTTTTTATGTTACTAAGCTGTAAACTTATGAACGTGCTGACAACTATGTAGCTACTGCAGGCACTGGAAACGAAAACCTTCAAATCATCGACTCTCCTGAAGAATTGCCACTTTTTAGAAAAGAAAAAAAACGACTCATATATAAATATTATGCTTTGTCTGCACAGCCAAAGTAAAACTTATGAAATTCTATACCTGGCAAGAACGGTAGCCCTTCCCCAATTCACCAACATATATTTTTAGCATCAGAAACTTATCTTCACGAGAACTCACTACCCAATAATCAGATACAACTGAAATTTACAGAATGTATTGGTTTTGGGTAGGTCTGATAGAAGCGATTTTGAAATTTGGACAACTCTCTGCCAGTGGTGTCATCTTGAAAAATCACTTAGAAAAAAAAACCGTTTTTTGTCCTATAAATTCTGATTCAGTCACCAAATTCTAATGACATTCACTCAGTAGCTGAACCTTAACTTAAGCCAAGTTTGGTAGAAATTCAGTTGAAAAATTAAGCTGGAGCTGCCAGCTATGGTAATTTTGGTGTCTTGAATTTTGAATAAAGTGTTTGCCCTATAGCTTCCAGTGCAGTCATGAAATCGAAACGAAATTCATTTGATATATGGAACTTACTGTAGGCAATATTAAGATAAACATGTTCAAAATGTTGAAAAAAAAAACACCAAAAAATCCATTCTCAAAACGACTATAATACACAAACAATGCCCGTGTTCCATTATTACTATTTAGTACTCGCAAGTACTTCTGGCTACTTCCAACTACTCGCGCTCTTGTTCCCGAGTAGTTCATGAGTAGTTAGTTCCAACTAAATAAACAATTACGAAAACGTTTCTCCCAATCAGTTGATCAGATCTTCAACACTATGGAAAATCAACAGCTACTTTATTAAATACTATTATCTAATTTTTATCAATATAATAGCATTTCTTTATTAAGCAATTATTATTTTCTTTTAATCATATTTCTAAATAAAAATAAAAACAATTCTGTATAAATAAATGGGAAACCTCTAAAAAACATACAGAAAGATTTTGATTTAAATTGCATTTGGTTTTTGTTTAATGCGAACATCAACTTCACATGCCTTCTTTCTTTAGCGATTTGCTCTTTCCACATATTTCTGCAGGAATTCTCTTTTCTTTCTTTTCTCTTCGATTTTTCCTGCATATTATTTCCGCTTAAGGCCAAACAAAGTTTCTTTTCTATTCCTGTTTTTGTTCATGCTTGTGCTATCAGGATTTTCTCGTTTTGTTGATGAAGGTATTGGGTATTGTTGAGCGCCAACTGAAACGGAATGTGGAGAACACATTATTGGATGGTTGTCAAATATTGCGTCCATTTCTGCCATATACAGAAATTTAGAAGTACTTCTTCCTGTGCCTCTGTCTCTGACCAATTCATACGCTCTGTACAGTGATATCCACCTTATTTCCACCAGCTCCACAGTAGTCGCGGAAACCTACAAAATATGATTCAAATAATTATATTTCAATTAAGCAAATTATTAAAATTCCCAAAACATTGCATGCCTGAATATCGCACAGCACTGACTCTCAAAAATATGCTTCTTATTTCTGCATATGAAATACTAATCTTTCCTATTCTCGTAACACGAAATTACACATTTTCATTCGTGGTAAGTCCAATTTTTTTTCCTTGATTCTCCCTAAAACAATGAAATTTACTATTGAATAAAAGATTTTTTTATATTCTTTACTTGCCATTTTATCTGGCAATTGGTTTACACACAAAATTTTTAGGTTACAAGCTACTTATGTCAAACATATGAACGCTCCTTTTGTGATCTACTGCGAAGTACTTGCGAGTACTAATTAGTAAAAATGGAACACAGCAAATAGAAAGAGTTTAACTGAATTCTGTTGAATTTTGAATTTTTCTTTTCAGCGATACCAGTGCTATCTGATGCGCAACACTCTAAGCACTTTGCGATTATCTTTGAAGTGCCGCAACTAAGTAATAGTGTTTGTATTGGATTGAAATAAATAATTCGAGTACTCACCGCTGAGAGATAATATCTCAGAAACAAACCGAAAACGGCAATGGTCTTCGCGAAAAACTCGTTTGAAATATGAAAGCCAGCGCAAAGGCAAATACAAGCAAATGAAAGCATGAACTATTTGTTACACATTTCCCATCAACACTGTTCAAATCTTTTGCATGATAAACAAAAACAACAATTTTGTAGTTTAAGCGTCAGCTGCTAGACAAGTCGATATGATACTTTTTGAAAAACGACAATTGTGAAGAAATTTTATTGCAGTGTTTCGTAAAGATATACGTTTCAATAGTCAAGAATTTATTCGTTCTTTTCACATTGCAATAAAATGTGATCTGGATCAGTCAAGAGTGATTTAGTGATCGCCTTGCGTACAGCTTTAATAAGATTGCCAATGTAGACTGTGTGCACGGCACCTATATCTCATCGACTCCTCATTAATGAGCCCTTTTAGACTACTTGCTCTTGAAACTGCTTCAAAGTGGGGCTATCATTTAGCGTTTATGTTCGGTTTTCTTTGAAAAATTATGGATAGTAGACTAACACAAGAAACATTGTGCAAGAAACGACTGACTTACTAAGGACTCGATTGAATAGCATTATATCGTGAAACGGGCTCGTGAGTTGGACTCCAAGATTATGCGTTTTGAAGACAATTGACTAATTTTTAAAGCCAATAGCCAAAAAATGCGTTTATTGCTAAATGAGTGACACTAAATTGGACTGCCTGCATGCATTTCACTAGATACAACCAAGAACGTAAGATTAAATAGCGTTTCAAACATTATGTCATAAGCCTTTCTTCATGAATAACGATTCATTATTCGATTTCATTAATTATTACTGAATTATTTATTAATTATTACTGCATATTACAGAAAAGGTAAGTGTTTCCGCTCTTTAAAAACACTTTTTATTATTGTTGCAAATTACCCCAAATGGGGTAAAAATGAAATTTTTTTGGGTAATAGGGAAATTTTTCTAATATTTCTACTGCTATTTCATAAACGTGTTAGTATGTTTACAAACTAAAACAATTCAGCGCGATATACTGGCCGGGTTGAAGCCAAGTTTTTCGTTTGGTGTGTGCGTGATAAGCAAGGAGACGCGCGTTGTGTATGTGTGCGCGTGTTTGCGTTACGGTGTTTCTTGCATCAATCACTAGAGGCGCTGCGTACGTTGTAATGTTTAAACTTAGCACTCAACGGTCAGTTATGCACGGTTTTCCGACGCGTCGTTAGATTGTGTGCAAATTACTGACGAGACACATCATTTCATCATAAATTTCAACTATCAAGGTAAGCGCGATTTGAAAATTTAATTTAATGTAAGTTTTTTCAACCACTGTTTTTGTCACCCTTCAGATGGCAGAAAATAGGAAAAGAACATACCAAGAAGAATTCCTTAATTATGGTTTTACACAAATAGAAGACAAAGGTAAGATGAAACCACAGTGTGTTCTTTGTTTGAAAAAAACTGACTTCAGAATCTTTCAAAAAAAGTCAATTGAAGAAACATTTGGATAATTTGCATCCACATCTGTCATCTAATCCACGAGAATACTTTGTAAATTTAGAAATGTCTGTTAAAAGACAAAGATTGTAACTGGTTAGGTACTTTTGATCAGCGTTCAGCATCAACGGTTAGCTTTGAAGTAGCCTGGTTGATTGCCCGAAACAAGAAACCATGTACTATTGGTGAAGATTTGATTAAATCAGCAACTGTGAAAATGACAGAGATCATGTGTGGTCAGAAAGAGGCGAAAAAACTGAATTCAGTGCCCTTGTCTGCAAAAATTGTAAAAGAAAGGATTTCCATCTTAGCAGAAAATGTAAAGGAACAGGTTATTTTCCCACTAAAACAGGCTAAATATTTTGCTATTCAGCTTGATGAGACTATAGATGTTAGTAGCAATTCACAGCTAATGGTATATGTTTGCTACAAAGGTACACATGCAATTGAAGAGGAATTGTTGTTTTGTTCTCCTATCGAGTTGAGTTCTCGTGGAATTGATGTCTATAATAAGGTGAATGAATACTTTAATACTGAAAGCATTAATTTAAAGTGGGAAAACTGTATTGCTGTATCTGTTGATGGATCTCCATCTATGTTGGGTAATATTGATGGTTTTTCGGCTTTGGTGAAAAAAAATAATCCAAATATTGAAGTTACTCACTGTATGATCCATCGCCAGGCACTTCTTGTGAAATATTTTGAACCTACACTGGAAGCCGTTATGCATGATGTCATCAAGATTGTCAATATTATCAAAGGACATGCACTAAACACGCGGCTATTTCGTGAATTATGTCAGGACGGTGAAGCGGAATATACGGATCTACTTTATTATACAGAAGTAAGGTGGCTCTCTCGCGGAAATGTTCTAAATCGAGTGTGGGCTCTTAAAACTGAACTCGAAACTTTTATGTTTGATCAAAAGAATATTCTCGCAGATAAGTTTAAAAACCCCTCGTGGGTTGCATATCTCGCATATTTAGCTGACATTTTTGAGAATATAAATATATTGAACAAAGGATTGCAAAAAAAAAATATTAATATCATTTCAGCCAGAGAAATACTATCAGCGTTTGGATTAAAGCTTCAATATTGGAGATATAAAGCAGAACAGAACAAGATAGCTTCTTTTTCAAAGTTAGCTTTGTTTTTGGAAGACTGTGAAAATATTACTTTCGATGACATCAAGGATACAGTTATAAAACATCTTACCAAACTCAGAGAGCGGTTCTCTGACTACTTTTCAGATTTTGATCAACATACTGTAAATTGGGTTGTAGATCCTTTTAAATGTGAAATTACTAACAAACCAGAAGAACCTCCAGGTTTAGCAGACACAATTCTTGGACTTCGATCCAATGTTGAAGCACGTATTCAATTTGAGACCAAAGCAAAACTGTCGTCTTTTTGGTTGTCAAATGCTGCAAAGGCTTTCGAAATTGCACACGAGGAGGCGGTAAAAAAGTTGCTGCCATTTGCAACAACCTACCTTTGTGAGCAAGGCTTTTCCATTCTAATGAACATAAAAACGAAAAACAGAAATCAATTAAACGACGAAGACTGTATTCAAATTGCTCTTACATCAAAATGTTCCAATTTTGAAGTAATTATATCAAACATGAAGCAACATCATTTTTCCAAAACCTAAAGGGGGAAAGTTTTCAATTAATTTTTGTTTGTTTCAATTTACTTTTACTTTGTTTGTCTATTACATACTTACTATTTTCATATAACTTTTTTTTATAAATATGTAAATGTAAATTAATTCAATAAATAATGTTTATTTAAAATGGGGAGGGGGGGTATTATCGACTTACGCACAAATATTTTGGGGTAATGGTTAAAAAAGTTCCCCGACCGCTGACTTATACCCTTCACCCTCGAGCTAATACTATGCAAAAAAAATCTAATTCATCTCATGGAATGGAAAACCCTATTGAAATTTCCACGTCAAACGCCAATAAGAAACTGCCATTAGCCAAGATACATATAAGAATAAACAAACTCCCATAAACAGAATAATTGATCTAGAATAAACTAGAAGCACGACCATTAATGTGGTTGGGTGAATTATTCAGTACAAAATGACGTAGTAGCGGTTTAATAACAGTAAATAAACTGTTTCATATCGTTGGCGTAGGGAATCACGAATCCACAAAGTGTCCAACAATTGATGTCAGAAAAGGGACTCTTTTGTGACCGTGATTCCAAAAGTGAGTTTTATTAAAAGTTGTGGTCAAAGAATTTGTGTAAACGTGAAAATCTGTGATGTAACGAATTGACATTGGCGAAACTGAAAGTAGAGTGCCGGAAACGTGATTTATCGACGATTTGAAACAAAACGGCTTTGCTACCACAGCTAATGGAGGCTTTGAGCACGGAAGGCAGAGGTCCAGGAACTACGAAGAAACCAGCCAATACCATGTACAGGTAGAATAAAGCGGCGAGAAGAAAAATCCAATGATGAAACTTGACCAGCAAGCCCAGAAACTAGAATAACAAGCCGGAAAAAGTAACGAGTAGCTATGAATGTCAACCAACAATTCCAGCAGCAATGGAAAACTCTTGCCGTAAAAGTGAATCAGCAGCTAGAGACTCAAACTGTGGACGTGAAACAGCGATAAGGAAGGTCGAAAGTTGATACTGGTTGAAAAATAATCTGATTTACTGAAACTGGACTTGCAGCTGGCTAAAGCCGTAGGAAACGTTTCAATTGAATTAACTGGCAACAAAACCCCCATTTTCGACGGACAAACTTCTTGTACCCTTCTACAACAAGCAATTTGAGGCAGTTCCGGAATACATTCGTTAGCTGTCACAGTTATTGAGTTTGAATAAAAATGTATTTAATAGTGGTAAATAAACTGTTTTATTTCGTAAACGCAAAGAATCTCGAATCAACAAAGCATGTTTTTAAGGAAAAAATACAGCAATATATAAATTTTATGCTCTTTATACAAACCAAATGTAAATTTTACAAATTTCATTTCACAAGAGAATTTCCAAATCACCTATATTTCTAGCAGCTGAAATTTGTGCTCACGGAAACTCACGATCCAACAAATATATTCAATTAAAATCCACAGAATGTATAAGTCTCGAGTAGGACCAGGTTTGATAAAAGTCTAATAACCATGTTGGCGACCCTGTTGTTGTTACCTTGACACCATCCTCAAAAAAAATATATCTCTATACTTTATAGCGTCTGAAGGCCACACAGATGGTGGACCTTATTGTAAGCCAATAATGATTAGGTAGTGAAAGTAAACGATGAATATTGAAATGTTGTAAGCCTTTTAATTTTTAGCGTGCTGCAACCCTAAACATCTTTCCGCTCCAAGTAACCTTCGCCGTCGAGCAGACTTGGTATACTTTTGGCTATAGTGCAGGCAACGTAGCATTTTCTTTATTTTCGTTCGTACATATCGGATAAAATCGATGCTCATAGGATGTGTTGGCCTAGATTTGCAGCAGCTAAGACACTGAGAATTTTCATTATTTTTATATTAGGACAACCTGCCATCAAATTTTTATGTCATAGGCATCCTAGAATGAAAATAAGCACCAATTGTTTACTTTCCTAAGTATTGAAATTCATGCAAGAGGTAGCCCTGGAAATATTCCTACCAGGGGTTTTCTCAGGCATTTTTCTTGAGGGGTGTGTTCAGAATTTTAGGAGGGGTGTCTCTTTGGAACAAAGGACACAAAGGTATCTTCGTGTAGGAAAATTGTCCGTGTTAGGGGGGGTGTATGCACTTTCCAGGGGGGTATTAGGGGGGTGTTAGGGGGGTGTAGGAAAATCCCTGATTCCTACTGTATGAATACCAATGCAGTCATTAGGTCAAACAGGAACATTCACTTCAATACACGTTGATTGTAATTAGGAGCATGTTTGGTAGGTCATGCACTCAAAATCTACAAAATTCTTCTACTTTTTAGAAAATTAGTGTTTGTGGTGGTTCTATACGCTCGAGTTTTTTTTTAATAGAATGCATTAGCCATCTCAACACTTTTACTAAAGCAGATTATAAGATTATATCATTTAAAACATATTGACTTCGTACAAATAAACAAAAACAAACAAAAAACACCCCTAAAATTAAACATATAACCACAAAAACACAAAAATACCAGCCAGGCATCAATTGGTAAAATTGTCTAAGAGCTAAAACTGCTACAACTGAGCGCACTAAAAATCCAAATACAGAGTTGTATGGATTGCTTATGGGAAATATCATAGTCTTACTGCAAAAAGTGGACGAAAATATATATTTATAAGCTTTCCCCATACAACAGCTGTTATAGGAGAGGGTTTCATTATTTATTTATTTATTTAACCAAACAAGGCAACAAAATAATAACAAATTTGAACTGTTTTCCTTAAGCTAAATTACAATAACATTTCTAAATGTCAGCAGACTTTATTGCCTGGTTGTTAATTCAATATGGAAGTTATGAGGAAAGTGAAATGATTTGGATTAAGAATTTAAAGCAGTATATAATTTTTTTTGAATAAAGATTTAGAGATAGAAGAGGAAAAGTAATTCGAACATTGTTAAATATTTTGCAGTATCTATATATGGGCTCCCTGTCTCCATAGATAGTGTGATGATGCTCATTGAGGAGACGTGTGTGCCTAGTTTATCTTACAGGATTATTGAAAGTGATTTTATTACGAAGATATTCTACGTGAACCAAACCCCTAATGACATCAAAGACGAAGCAGGAGGATAGTACCACTCTTCTTCAAAAAAGTGTTGCCAGATTTAAGAGATTAAGTCTGTAACTATAAGTTGGATGACATTCGATATCATGTGGATTATAGGGAAAAGCACGAACTGCTTTTGGACAGATTCCAGTTTATTGCTATAAATAGCGAAAAAAGGATTCCAGACGATGCAAGCGTATTCGAGTAGAGGGCGAACTAAAGACATAAACAAACATAGGTACGTTCTTAAAATGAGTCCTAGTTGCTTGCTAGCTCCTGCAAGAACTCTGTCATACTGAAGATTGAAACGCAGCTTTTTATCCAGGACGACACCGAGATCCACGACACTATCAACATTTTTCAGGAGCTGATTATTCAGGTGATATTCGAAATTAAGAGTAGAGGTCTTGCCGGAAAAACTTATGGCATGGCATTTTTCAACGTTAAGAGTAAGTTTATTCTGCTCACTCCATTGCACCAGTTACTGAAGTTTCAGCTGAAGAAAATTTGCATGTGATTCCGACTAAATAGGGTGATATATTTTCAGATCATATGCATAAAAAAGGTGCGAAATGTCGGATAACACCTCCGAGAGATCAGAGATACCCCAGATGAGACGGTAATTTTTTTGGAAAGACGGCCTTGGAATTTAACATGTTGCGTTCGATCTTGAAGGTAACAATTCAACCAGTTTAGAAGGCTCCCTGAAATGTCAAATTTTTGGTCAAAGACTTTACTGAAGTCAGTGTATATAGTATCGATTTGATTTTTTCCATATTACAAAGCACATTTGAGACTATTATCAATAGGTTGGAGGTAGTAAATCGGCCTTTTCTGAAGCCATGTTGTTGCTCGTTTAGGAGAGGTTCAATAACGACTGTAAGTTTGTCACAAATATTTTTTTCTAACTGCTTAGGTATAGTTGACAAAATGGCGATGCCTCTATAATTTTCTACTGAGCGGTTATCACCACTTTTAAGAATCGGCGTGATATGTGCTGATTTCCAGAAATGCGGAAATATACCACATGACTGCAATTTATTGAAAATTATAAACAGGGGTGATATGATCGTTTCTACACACTTAACTAGGAAGCTTGGAGGTAATAGGTCAGGTCTAGGGCCCTTTTTCATATCAAGGTCTCTCATGGCCCTTGAAATGTCTTCTCTGGTTAAATAAAGTTTATCAGCGATGAGCGACTAGCAGATTTCAGAGAGTGGCGATGTGGTAGATGATCCTCTGACCTGACAAAAAACTTCTTGAAAATGGTCGGCAAACATATCGCATATATTTTGTGGATCAGAAGAAACTGAGCTGCATTTGTACATGGACGTGGGATAACCAGAAGATTCGCGAAGTCAACAAATTTTTTGGAGTCATGAATTATATTTTCGCCGACTATATTTACATAACTTTCATATGCTTGGTGAGACTGCCTTTGAAATGTTTGAGCTATGTCATTATATTTTTCCTTGATATCATTGCTAACATTGAAATCGGTTTTTATTATCTTATAAAGCTTGTTTCTCTGATTACGTAAACACCTCAGATCTCTTTCCAGCCATGGCTCAGACAGTTTGTCTTTTTTCATCTTTGGCATGTGCATCTGAACCGCATCAAAAACCAACTGGTAGAACAAATCTACTGCATCGTTCAATTCTAACGTTAAAAGAGTACTATTCCAGTCGATATTGTTTAGATTGTGGTTAATGCTCTCATAATCAGCATTTCGAAAATCATATAAAACGGAATTGTTGTTTGATTGGGAAATTGTCAAATCAGATATAGGTAGCTCGACCGTAAACGCAGAGTGATGAAGAGTGTTGGAGAAAAAATGCTCTGCATCGGCGGTTGGGTAAGCCACTACATCGTCGTAACTATTAGTAAAAATGAGATCCAACCAATTACCATTTTGGTTAGAAGTCGGAGCGATTTGCTGCAAATCATTGCTCTAAAATGTACTTCCAAGATTTAGATCGGATGTGTTAAGTATATTAACCGGAAGGAGGATATTGTCATTTTCATCAGCCGTGAAATTTAAATTTGGGCGATTAAAGTCTCCCATTAGCAGAATCTTGTCATCATCTTTTAGCGATGATACTATGTAAGAGAGACTTCACAAATGGTTGCACTGAAAGCGCCGATAAACAAACTAAGAATTGTGATAAGAAGAACGGATCATGGTGACCGATAAAGCTCGAAAATAGTATTTTGATTTAAAACCAATTTTTCCTTTGGGAGTTAGATATATTTTAAATTATTGGTCTATCGGAACGATAGACACTAAAGAAGAAGGCAGATTACCTTCGAAACATCGATATTTGTCAAGAAATTAAAATATATCGAAATTCTAAAAGAAAAAATGGTCTTTAAATTAAAATATTATTTGAAAGCAAGAGAAAATTGAACCACATTAGAACAACTCAAAAATAGGCGACTCAAAAACAGGCTAAACTGTTAAGAGTCGGTGATTCGGCTTCGACACACATAATAATATAACGCTAGTGTCGGCTTATGAAAGCGGTAATACAATATCGTCGGAAGGAGTAGACGTTCATAGGAAACAAGTGAACGGAACAGAAAAGCAGTAGATTAGTGGGTGGTATAGACAGACCAGACCACAAAGGGTGGTAAAGACCTGGAGGGTAATCAATTGAGGAAAAGTGGCGGTAGTATTAATTTTATGATATTATTAATAACATATTGAAATCGAGGTTCAGATATTATCACATATTACCACATAATGCCTGTGAGACTTGAGTGATGGAGTTTACTAAAAATATAACCAAGTGCGTGAAGTGCAGAGATGTTTGTTACTACTGCTGGCAGTGGTACTAGTTAGAACTAAATAGAAGATCATATAGATTGTTGTCGATCGGTCATATAATTCACTCTGATAAAATTTATGGATTGATGAAAGTTTTATTACTTCGGCTTAAAAATCGATTGTAAAATGCCGTAGTTAAAAGCTTTTGAATTGCAAAGCTTGCGTGTCTATTTGTATAAGAATTTGTTACGGAGTAGCAGAAGCTGCCAACCTTCGCGTCAGAGATACGTCCCTTTATGGTGATGGGGGTTGCATTTTGACCGCAGTAAAGTCTGGTGAGTCGAGTCTCACTCGGCGCCTCAAAGCCAAAGACTCGGGTGAGTGAGTGGCTCCCACTGCCCGTCTTCTGTGCGCTAACAGAATTCGAAAAGGCGATACTCAACTCTAATCTCCTTATATCGCAAGGGTAATAAAAACAGCAGTCCTAAATAGGCAGCCGTTCATATATAATACCTAGATTTCCTTCATTAGTGCCCTTTTAATCCTATAATTAAGCCTTTGCTTTATGTCTGTCTAAGCTTAGCTTCAATCTTTGAAGATAATAAACCAGTTTTATTATATATTATTTATATATTTTTTGCAATAACTACACAATAGTGTACCATACAACGTAACTTCCATCCATTACATTTCATATCATCAAATTATGTATAACCTCCATAAAAAAGAAATATTTCTATACGTATTTTTCAGTTAACACAACACATTGTTTATTAATTCTCTCTACCAAGTATGTAACAAATAAATACAACTAAGGATGAATTTTAATTAAGATTGTTTAAAATTGAACATGAATTAAAACAATTTCTTTCTATTATATAATACATTCTAATACTCATCCATTTAATTCGTTTACTAGACGAGCTCGTACTCGCATAATATCTGCATTTCGATTCCTATTACATTCTTTATTTATTTATGTTCTAAGTCATAAATACGTATAATACACATCATTTCACATTAACAATTTTACAGTGACACAGATAAATTGATGCAATATGTAGTACTTCGTGCGCGTCAAATCATCTAGGAAACAATCACCAAACAAGAACATATTTCTATTGATTGATACAACTTACAAAAAGTGACCACGTTGGATTATTTGAATGCATCTTAAAGTAGTTTTTATGAGTAATTGGTTTATGCAATGATTTGGTTCAGGCTTTTCGGTATTTAACATGCGTTGAGTTGTACGCTTGGCCCGGTAAAAGTGAAATCTATTGCGAGTTGAATACTAGCTGCCTTCCTGACTGGCTTCTAAGCGGGTTCGGGGTCTATAGTGGTATCTAAGTAAGGTGTACTTTATTACTGACTTGGTTTTCGTCTTTGGTTACAAGTAGTGGTTAGTCTATGAACTGGGGACGGAACAATCTTGTATGAAAACCGATTTGCATTGTTTATTTATTTTTATGACTTGGTAATGACTGACTGCAGCTTCGAGAGTAGTTTTTATGAAGGGATACTATTACGAAAATCTTTTCGCAAACGCATGGCCCATGTGTATAGCCTGCCTTGCATCCATTCTTGGACATAGAGCTATAATCAGCAGTGGAATTTAATAGAACGTTCTACTGCTGTGAACTTGAATCCCATAGTGCGACATCTGTAAATGGTTCTTGATATCATAATTAAGTATCAATGAATGGGAATTGTCCATTATAAACTCGAAGTGTCTTCAAGGACCTGGTGAAGCAAGCGCAATTTATCCATTCTCATATGAGATCAAAGGGTAAAGATAGATCGACATCTGCTGCTCAATAGCAAGTTGTTCTTATACAAGCAGGATGCGAAATGCTCCTTACAGTTAGATATCACTTCCAATCAGTATTTTCATCAAACAACAAAAACACAATATCCACATTTATACACTTTTAGACAGCTAAGCTTTTGTGTCGCAACATTATATTATCTTGAAACTCTACGTAGCCTGATTCGTCACTGAATTCAGAATCTGAAACTTCTTCGCCATCAAGGATTGGATGTTTTCGGTTGTGATTTTGACCATTAGTATGCTTTGCTGCGGAATTCGGTAACTTAAAGCTGACAACTGTTTGGCGAGCACTTCCTTCAAGGCTTTCGCTTTCAGTGGAAGTTGTATCTTTGGTGCCTATATCCTGGAGCGGCTCATGTGATACACTTTGCATCAAATGCCGCTGCTGCTCAGAGCCTGGGCACTGATTTTGCATGTATTTTAACGAACTGTCGTCAACATTTGCTGTGACGGTGCTTGCTGTTTCGCAGCCACTAGAAATCGAGCCCTCGTCGCTATCGAATAAAGGTCCAACACCGGAGCCAACACTGATTTCTCCAGCTTTGAGTCTAGACTCGTTGTGAAGTAGGTTGAGAATTGCCGATTGGCGAAAGTAAGTATCGTCACCTTCTTCATCTTCGTATTCTTCGCCACATTCATCGTCACTATAGTTATCCAGGTTATCCAAGCTCAGAGTGGCCCTTCTGAGAGTCGGAGAATCTGATATGAGAGTCGGCTCAAGCACAATGTCCAATTCCTCAAGGTTCGTAAGGCTGGCTCTTCGAGGGCCAAGCTTCATATCGAAGTATGAAAGTAGTTCGTTGGATAAGGGCGAGCTTGTGTCATAATCATTTCTACTCAACAGCTCATCTACCTCATCTTCTTCGGAAATCAGACTAGATACTGAGTTGACTTTTGTGCTTTCATCTAAATCTTTCATGAGTTCCTTTACTTTTTGGCTTTTTCTTAGATTTTGTGACTGTGGTGTTTTTGGTGTGCCGATTTCTTCATCCGAGCATACTTCTTTGGTTTCGGCTAACATAGTTTCATAGTGCAGAAGCAATGGTTTGATTGGAATCTTTCCAGTTCGTCGGATCGAATGACCTCGACGACACTTGCGTCGACCCAAAGTCATAGCCGGATACATCGAATCCTTGGAACAGCAGGATGGCATTTCGGGTTCGTTGGTTTCTTCTTCTTCTTCGCCTTCTTCTCCGATAGCTTCTTCGATTGCCATTAGCTTCGGAGCGGATTTCGATCGTTCCAATGGCGGGCGATAGTTATTTCCTCCGACACTGAGTAGAATTTTGCGGCGTGGTAGACTTGGGTTGTCATAGAGAGCATTTGCCAGGCTGAGACGTGCATTTTGTTTCGATATTTTTTCACGCTTGAAATCTCTTAGCGCACGATCCAGGTTTTCCTAAAAAGATAAAGTGTAAATGTGATGTAAGTGCAAATGTTCAAAGTAGAAGTATTTATAATTTTGGTGGCTTACGATAAATGATATGTTTAAATATATAGAGTGTAGTGTATGTTAGATATTTTATACGACAATTCTAACTTAACCTACTTTCCAAAGTATGTAAGTGCAATCAACTTTACAATGATGAAATAACATTTGCGGATCGGAGTAAATTCTAATTGAACAGAACTCATCGATATTCTTCTTTATGAATAGTAATAATATAACTTTACAAATAAAATGCACACTAAATAGTAATAAAACTGCAGTGTCCTTACGAAATCTAAAATGGTGACAATTTTTTGTGAGCGAGTAAATAAATGCAGAGATAAGAAGAAGAAATTAATGCAAGTCTGAATTATTTATTGAGTTGCATATTAGTAAGGTACTACATCTTCAATTGGCCTAGATGTTATGCCATGTTTACCGAAAATCACTGCCGTGAGAATTGAAGGCATATTTTTTCTGGGCTATTTATGCTTACCCCGCTACTGATAAGCGACGTGTCTTTGGTAAGAATTCTTCGTTTTCAGGCAGGATTTAATAGTTTAGTTATTTATTTATTTATTTATTTACTTCATACGAACCAGAAATCCATTAGCATACAATTAAATATACATACAAAACATATATTCAGAAATCTTAAGTTCAATAAAACAAATTTCAAATCTACGCAGTGCTTCTTAAAGAAGATACAGATAATTTTTAACATAACAATATTTGTATTAAATAAATCTATATAGTTTGAAAGAAAATTGCCAACACGTTTAACGCGTTCAATCGGTGAGTTCATGTGGTAGTTCGATCTGCAATTAGTTAACATAAATAAATCTCTGCATCTGGTTGATTTTGGAGGTATTCTAAAGAAAATTTCAGACAGCGGGTCAGGAGCATCCAGGTTAGCATTCAATAAATTATATAGAAATAAGGAATCGGAGCAATATCTTCTACTTTCAAGAGATGTGCTAATCATGAGATGTTATAATCAGCTCAGAGTAATTTAGACAGTCGCGAGTAATGTTTAATTTATGGGCAATATAGCGCAGAAACTTATTTTGAGTCGATTCAAGTGAACTTATGTGTACTTTGTAATAGAAATTTCACAAAACTGATGCATATTCCAATTTACTTCTTACCAGAGAATTATATAACAGCTTAAGGGTGCACACGTTTGAGTGCTGCGAATAATAAATCCTAACATCCTCCGAGCCTGATCGGAAACAATTAATGTGACTGATGATGAGTATTGTTAATAATATAAGAGTAGTTGTATGTTTGTTTAATCCTGGTGAACACCTGAGGTGAACAACATGTAGTTACATTTATGCACGTTTAACATTAAACTATTCTTCGAACAGTAACCGCAAAAAATGTTGATATTATCTTGTAAGACTCAAATATCACTATAGGAAGAAATTGATTTGTAAATTTTGCAATCATCAGCAAATAGAAGAAATTCAACGTCATGGAAAACTATGTGAGTGTCGTTAATAAAAATTAAGAATAACAGTGGGCCTAAATGTGAGCCTTGTGGAACGCCCATAAGCAAGCGATCACGGATGTAGTCGTCTGGCCAATCTAGAACAGGACCATGAAAACCAAAATATTTGAGTTTTTTATGAGCAAGTCAAATTTCAGCCTATCAAACGCCTTCGTGAAATCTGTGTAAATAGAGTGCACTTGACGGGACGATGCAAATGATTTACATATATAATTATAATATGCTACCAGATTAGTCGTTGTTGATTTAGTATGGCAAAACCCATATTGATTTGATATAATTAAAGGGATTGAACTTCCTCTACTCCCATTGTTTTTAGACTTTGCACAAGTATATCATGGTTTACAGCGTCAAAAGTCTTCTGCAGCTCCACAAAAAAGTGTCCACATAGTCACCACCTACCGAAATGGATTGTAGCGGCACAACTTTAATTTGCGTTTTTTTAGACTTCTCTTAAATATCGATATAATTAATAAGAACTTGTGGCATTCCGAAAAGGTTTTCTATTTTAAATTCCTCTTGAGGCAACCGCTTAGTGATCTTGTAACATTAATTTGTATAGCTTTGAAATTCTCCCTAGTAATGCCAACGAATCCTGGCGAAAGTTTTGCCTTAAGGCTGTCAATTAATTTAGCAACTTCTTTAGGGCCAGTAACTTGTACGTGCAAAAAGGCATTAAAATTTCTTCAAAGTTGAAGTTCGTTAGTTCGTTCGCTTTTTTGTTGCTCAAAAGTATTTCTAAGCCCAATGGTAGCGAAGAAATCCTAAACGATGCAATTTGAAAACCATTAACGGTGATGTGCTAATATACATAAGGTCACAAAAGAAAAACTCTTCGTTTTTTATTCTGGTATTTTTATTGGTCTCTTTTATTTTATTTTGGTATTTTTATTCAGAGTAATCTTTGTAGCTTTTTGGTCTAAAGCGGATCAGTTCTCATATCCTTAAAGTTGTTTGATAAAGGTAAGTATTCATAAAGAAGGAAGATGAAATAATGTCCCAGTAGTCACGAGTAACAGACATTGAAAATAGAATGTTGAAATTTGTTTCTTCAATTGTTAAAATCTTGTTGTGTGTGAAATAAATATTATCGAAGTAATTCAAAAATGCTTGATTGTCTTCAGAATGTGCTTTGAAAAATTTTGTTATCTGAATTTTCTTCGTGTTCCACTGACGTTCTTTTATAATTAGGAGCTTAAGTTTTAGTTGTTGTTTTTAACGAAAATCGCATTACAACCTCTTCTCCCTAACTGCCTCCAGTGAAATAGCTACCATGTGTACAAGTCTGGAAGAAAACAGATGGCAGTGTGTAGTATAAAGGTTTGACACATAAATGTGTCAAAATATTTGCATAGTGTTGTTTTGTTGGAATTCGTACCAAATAAAGAGCGATCGCGGATAGCTTTAACTTTTTGTTTTCATTTGAAGAACACTGCTACTGAATCTTACTGATTACTCCCAGAAGCTTATGGTGTACATGTTCCGTCGCAAGATACATGCGAAAATGTAAAAAATGGCTCAATATATGGTTCACTGTAAAAGGGGAATAATTTTACTGGCGTTGTATCCACAAATCGCCCGAAAAACGGATAAAATGTGTAATCAGCAATGGAGCATACTTTGAATATACCTCATTTTATGCTTGTGCACCTGGTGAAAGAACTGCTTATCGAAAAATATGCTTTTTCGGATTGGTAGACCCAAGTTTCGTGTAATATGTTAGAGTTTTCCATTATATACTTTTAATTTTTGTAATTCACACATTTCAAACTTGTTGAGGGGCAACCGTTACTCTTTGTGCAGACATCCTTTTTCGCTTGAAAACTTGAAGCTTCTAGGTTGAACACTTGGTATTTTTAGTAACGCATAAAATTGAAGTGTTTAGTGACGGAGCACGAATCGATGTGAATGATATTGTATTGGTTGAGCAAACGCTGGAATAGTTTCCCTCCTACTTTGATGGAAACAACCCATTTGCTCTTTCTCCTCATTCGCTTTGTGAATACCACTTTAAAAGTGTCACTTAAGTCAATCGAGTGGTTACTTATTATATCGTAATCGTTCGTAATTGCTTCGAAACTATTTTTCACAAGTTGATTGGTGCTAGCTAGAAAATGGCTTTTGATTAGAATCGCATCATTATTAATGGAATTTGTAAATTTAATCATGAACTTTATCTTTGAAGGGTTGATTATATTTTTCACGGGCTTTATCGTTGCTGGGGAATCTTGATATTTTTCGCGTCAAATTTTGCTTTTCTTTGTGGATCAGTACACTCCCTTCTTGCGATTTCAATGTATGTACGGTGGTTAGTGGTTTAGTGTACATGTGGACAACTTTTCGATGTTTTCACCTAATTTTTTTTAACAGTTTGTGGCTTGCTTCAATTTATGCGGATGTTCTGAATTTCCTTTTTTTCTTTAGTGCATATGTGACCATAATTAAAACGTGATATATAGATTTTTCAATCTAAGTATATTCTACAGCTCTGGGGGCTATATTTGGCAACTCCATTTACTATGTAAGTATTGTATGCGACCATAAACACTGTGCTTTATTATGTAGGACTACAAGCTGTGCAGACTTTTTAGTAGTGGACTTTTAAATAAGTGGAATTGGAAATCCAAAAATAATTTTTGTTCAGCAAAGTTTGACTTTTGAACAAATTTCGTTTCACAACAAAGTTGTGTTGGATCATTGTAACTTGTAATGCAACTTTGTTACATATGTTGCTTTCAGTGTAAATCGCACATGATTGTTAGTTCACAATCGAATGATTATTTGCTTCAAAATGAAAGGTTTCAAATATGATTAAAATGTTTGATTTGAAGCTCAGCTTTGTGAACGGATGTCGCGGAAGAGGTTTTAATAAAAAACCACATTTATATCTGTAGGAAATACATTCCAGAAGAGTTTGAATGTCTGATAAATAAAATAGTTTCAACTTACTCTAAGCGTATTGCAAATCATTTGTGCTATAGATTCTTTGGCACAGAGAACAGCATGGCACCGCATCTCATGTTTCAATTTTCTTCCTTCATGTCTATAAACCCAACAGAAAATCCTGGGATAATTTTTCGGTGCACAACAATGCGTAATACGATGAGCCCAATATTCGGTTAGTCCATGTTGTCGGGTTGTTGCCTTCAATCCTGACGCACACACTCGCATTCTCATGATTATGTCCGGTTTGTGATTTTGCGTGTAATTTCGCCAAAGTGAACTTAACGGTTTTTCAACACATCCTTCACCTAAAAGCAAAAAAATAAGAGTAATTTATTTTGGTACTTCCAAATACATAAATATATTGTGGACAAATAAAAGATGCAATGTAAATATTAAAGTACCAAAAATAATTCCATCGAACATAGTAATGAGGTAATAAATTCAAAGTGGTCATGTAAACAAATCGAAGATTTCTGCACGAGTTTTCCCGTAAAGTGTTCCATGAAATTCACAAGTTTATTTTTGACTCATGGACATCATTGTTATGTGTGCTAGAACAATTTGCATGCAGCTGCTTTTCGGGATTTTATTGCTAACGTGGGTTTCAATTTTATTTGGATATTCATTGGATCAAGCTCGATAAATATTTTTCAAACAGTTTACATTGAAGACTGCTAAAGAATTATTATCGTCGTCTTAAAATAGAAAACTGCGTTTATTTTTAAAATTTGAGAACACAAAGGATTTGATAGCACTATAAATTGAACTGGTATATTTGATTATGAGTGGTTAACATTTTCCCCCGAATGAGCAAAAAATGGAAAAAATAATCCCATTACTCGATCGAATTCGGTGCGAATGCAAAGATGTCAAAAATAAGTAAACGGTGTAAATTAAGAATTAATTGCAGTTCGTCGTACCGAAATCAGACGTTCAACTTTCGTAAATTCATAAACTATCAATCAAAATACAATATCGCGCGAGACAATACTTAAGTTATTTAATTATTCGAAAATCCTTCAAAACTGGCTCTCGCTGCTTACACTGCCCATTCATAACAGTTAATTAAGCTCGAACAAGAATTATACCAACATGTTAAATTTATAGTTATTTCGAAAATTGTTCGAAACAATAATTACTAAAGCTTTGTACACGAAATTTGGGTTGAAATTTGCATAAATAGTTGGCTGTGTTGTTTGTTTTCACATGTTTTTAGTACAATGAGACCCCAGAGTGTTCGAGTTCGTACTTGTCTGGAAAGTTCGTTTTCAGACTAGTTATACGAGCCGGTGCTTTACGGCCGATTTTACGCCATGAGAAAATTGTGAGAAGACCAAGATTGTAAACACTTGTAGCTTGGGATATCACAGATATGTTCGAGCCTTGCTTGGTTACTTTGTTTTATCTTGATTTGAATCATACAGCGAGTTGAGTGCCCGGGGCTAAAAATGTGGAATGCAAATTAAAGCCGCTTTTTCAATTCGACAACATAGTGACAAGTGTAAATTAGATATTTACAAAGTCTGGTGCATGTTCATTAATACAACTATGCATAGACATATACATACGTCAAGCATGTAAACTATAACTGAGCAGAGCTAACCTAAAAATGACAAAATGAAAAATTGGTTGACTGAATTAATCGACAATTAAAGTGTTTCCACGAGAATAATTAATGTGAGTTTGGATAAAAGTGAAACTCAATCGGTATTTTATTTGTCTACAACAGGGGTGGGCAAATGGCCGATCGCGATCGACCGATCGATCGCAACTAGTTCGGCAGTCGATCACAGACATTTTTAATAATTTACTAGGTTAATCTAAAATGTGAACTAAAAATTTAGTAGACGATTTATTCAGTACATTTTGGAATGGGCCTTGGCTTAACAGATCCAATCGGACAGTCCCCGCAGTTTCAGTTCACACAAAAGCTTGCAGAGCCTTGGTGGCGGAGAAGTCAAAGAGAAAATCCGAAACAACTATGCTCTCGATTTGTGCAATTTATAGATTTATATCATTTTAGTAAAATTGTTTCACTAAATCTCGTATACGTATACGGTTTTTTCATTTCCTTAAATCTCTCTGTTCTAAAGTACACACTTTATATTTTTGCTTCCCGCTATACAACTTGCCTGCATTTGCATTTGTCTCCCTGCTACTGAGGTAGTAAATTGTCGCACACAGCGCAACAAAGGTTAGTCTCAATTTTAGATAAAATAAAATTTTAAATTAAAATCTTTTCACGCCAATTTAGCTTGTGCAGTTCATTCTTTGGAGCTAAAAAGTGACATTTGGTGTTTGAATTTGAAAATTGTATTGTGTAAATGTCTTTTCAATAACCAAATCGTTAGAAAATTGAAATTCTTGTCATCTTATCCGTCAGATATGATAAGTGTCTCCACTTTCTCCATTTTGAAAATTTTCGCTCGAAAGAATGACCAGATAATGGAGACATGTCAAAATTTAGCTTCACGATTAACTCAGTACTATTTAGCCTAAGGAATGAACTGCACATACTAAATTAGCGTGAAATAATTGGAGACATGTGCCAAAGCTATCTGCATTTTCAAAGCGAAAGATTGTTCCAAGCAATTTTTCACGCTTAAAAGTGAATACAACTCTTGCTTATTTTCAAGCTAAATTTGCGCCGAAATAAATTTCACGTAAAAGTTTGCATGAAAATTTAACGTGAAATCGAAAACAGTGTTAAGCTTAAGATGGCTTAGCTGTGGAAGCTTTTTGCAAAGATTTCTAAATCTTTTGCCTGAAGTTATTGCATTTTTGAACATATTGCGAGAAATTTATCATATCACGTCCTGATAATATTTTCTTCCTCCCTTAGCGCTTTTTATTTTCTAAGCTTTTATTTTAAACATGAACAATTGGAAGATGCAGTATGGGTAAAGAAATTAGCATTTCTTACGGATTTTATGGGCCGTTACAGCTTGTTTAATTTACAATTACAAGGAAAACGAAAATATTGTTGACTTGTTGAGTTCGGTAAATGTTTTCTAAGTAAAATTAAAACCTTTTGCTTCATAATTAAAAAGGCAAAATTTTTAAATATTTTTCATATTTAGAAAAACATTAAACTTACTGGTGAGTGTAAAATGCAAAAGCTGAAAGACATCCTTCAGTTCGCGAAAAAGTCCGTGGCCTTTGAAGGCCGCTTGGACTGAATTTTTTTTCTCCTGGCCCATTTATCTGGTACCACTATGGACCAATAGGTCTATGTGTGGCCTTGTGCCAACTGGTACAACCTAACCTAACCTACTGGTGAATGTAATATTAAAATGTTTTGTCCTGAACTGGAAAATTTTAAACAAGAATTCGAGAGACGATTTGCAAATCTCAATAACCTTTAACCGATTTATGAATTCATTTCATTTCTTTTTACAGAATTCGATAACGAGGATATTTCATCAAATCTAGCTCATACTTTACAATTGAATTCATTGGATCTAGAGTTAGAAATTTTAACAATAGCACGCGCAAATGAACATTATTTTTGGATTTAATTACCATAAAAAATATCCAGTATTGAGATTGGTGGCAATGAAGATATTTGCATTTTTTTTTTGCTTCCATTTATCTATGTGAAGCAACGTTTTCTCAAATGAAAAACATCGAATCGCAACTTAGGAGTTATCTGACTGATGACCACTTAATGGCATCTATTCGATTAATCCAAAATATTTATTAATAAAGTACATTGCACAAAGTAGTAAATATAATGTATTAAATGCATTAATATCAATAAAGACCTTAATTAAATTTTTGTTTGTTTTTAATTTAACCCATTTTTTGTAGTCGATCGCGTATAAATTAAAAAAATTAATGTCGATCATACCAGTATTAAGTTTGCCCACCCCTGGTCTAGATGGTCCCCCTACTCTAGGTAATAGTATTTTTTACTATCATAAGTTTTATGAATTTGGAAGTAAATCAATTATGTCAACAAATTCAGAGGGCAAATTACAATGTCTTTTGCGAAATCATTTATATGTATTCTGCAAAAGTTATAAAAATTTCTTAACATCTACACTTGGTTTGTTCATATCCAAAGTCATCGTTTCAAATTTTCTTCTCAGATGTTCCCGAAAAGAACATAATTATCGACGTTACATATACAAACATAGTTCATTAGTGCTTAATTCTCCTGCTTTGAACTTTGACTTTCACTTCGCCAGCGCTCTTAATAACTTACTAATTAAGCCGATCAACAATTCAGGTTGACCTCAGATCCACACGGATACTGTCACCTACAAAAATTAACCTTCAATTAGAAATTTCCAAATGTTTCCAAACAGTTGTATATGGACACATAATTCGTATAACCACCAGTGCAATGCATATGCGAATTCTATTTAATTAAACTAAAATCTATTCGATGACCGATTTGTTTCGTGGAATTTCGTAGCTTGGTAATCGAAAGCCACTCATACCAGAACCAGACTGTACTGAGTTGTTGTTTGTGTCGTTCGTAACACTTTATTGATGTGTAATTAATTTCACGTTTCGTATAAATTGATCACGAGCTCTGTCAATTTGTGCCTTGAATTCTTTCAGGTTTTGTGATACTTCTGTGAACACAATATGTATGTAAATTGATTGAAGTCTGTGAGCAATCGAAACTTATTGGAGAACATTAATCAACTATTCGATACGAATTTGTAATAAATCTGTTATTGTTGTTGCCATTGTTTTTTTTCTAAGCGAAAAGGCAATCAGAGGAAAGAGAATTGAAAGATGGGCGTACATTTATCGACACAAATTATGTAAGACAGGGTGAGTGTGGAAGGGTTATTTTAGACAAAATTGATATCGTAGGTATGTACATTGTTTTGACAGACTCGTTTTAAACTATCGAAAAAAAAACCTGGAAATATTAGGAAATCACTCTGTGAATATAATTCTTAACAATTTTGGCTATCACATGATTGTTATTATTCACTTACTGTGTGAACAATTGGTTGAAAAAAGTATCAACGACTAAATTTCAAAATTCAAAGGAACTCCCAAATGCATCATATCAAGTAGGAAATTGTATTTCCCATAATTTTTGCTCTTGTGAATTTCCCCAAATGTATTATTTTACATAATGTTGAGTGGAATAAGAAGAAACACCCTGCTTAGACAAAACAAATCAATTTATCGAAGGTCTGTATTGATGTCCAACATTGAACGCATATTTGTTGTCGTCCATTCGAAAGGAAGTAACAGATTTCATTAATTGTTTTTGTGTCATCTATGACCGCCGTAGCCCCACTGCGACTCATGACACATATGTACATACTTATGTATGCACATATAATACATCGTTCAATAACGATACGGTGTCGATGAAAATGATGGTGAAGCAAACAAAACAAAACAATCTCATCGATTCCATCAATTTTGGCCGTGGTTAATTAATTGTGGAGGTGAACATACGAAGAAGTTTTTGTCGAAAAATTTTCAATAGACGGACGCATGGGCATCGGTGACATTACCTGCAGATGGACTCACATAGAGCCGGAGGCAAGAACGTAATGAATTTTGATTGTTTTATTGAAAAACCTGCATACAACAGAAGGTGGAATATGGAAGACAATTTTGGGTGATGATTTGATTCAATTGACTTTCGGTGCTCGATGAATTCAAATGACTTTCGACGCCCGATGAAGAGCATCCAATCTTATTGGTAGGTTGATTAGAAAGTTTTAAATATAATATTTCTGTCACTTGAATTAAATGCGTCATTTAAAATTCATATCTCATGATTTGAAATCTTATGTAATGTTAATGATTTGTACATTTATGTACGTACAAATACGTTTTATTCCATCACTCAGGATACTCCCAACTTTCGAACTTTAAAATCCGAATAAAACATCGATTGTTTTCGACTGTTTTGCATCGCGAAAGGCCAAGATCAACAAGACTCTGAAATGCCTGTACTGACTTCATCATGAATCATTGCTTTAGTTTCAGGGAATACTGACTTATTCTAGAAAACCAAGAAACAATATTCGAGTTTCAAAGGATATTTCAAAATAAGAGCCCAATAGACCAGGGAAAATGTTTCATGTGATCTGCAAAGTTTTTGTCCGAATTCTAAATGTTGGGAGTGAACCGATCGTCTTCAGTTCAAATTGAAGGGAGGTTTTTGTTCAGTGGGCGACACACTCCTTTGCTGAGCATATGAAAAGTCAGTCAGTAGTGCTTGTTCTCCGACTGCGAGTCTGCATTTTTGATGCGGGCAGCCGTAGCTCAACTAAGCAGGTTATCTCCATTAATAGAAAAAGAACAAACTCGACGAAGCTCGGACCTCTGGCTTAGTACACTGGAGCTTCCTCCGTGGAGCATCAAATGTTACTATGATATACTGTCTGCCTAAAGCCAGAGGGAGTCCAAAGCATAAAATTGTGGAAAGCGGATATAAATCAAGGCTTTTAAATATGTCGTGCGCAAGGCGAAGATAATCTTTGTTATACTGATTGATACTCCGCCCCAGTAAGGTTTTAAGCTCAGCACTGACGGCCATAGTGCGCCTCCAGAGACATGTCTGTATCTGAACTAATTCGAGCACCGATACTCTAACTCCCTATATGCACTCACATGTCCATGGAAATTATAATCGTTTAACATCAAGTCATCCCTGGCTCTTAGCATTGCTAACTGTTACCGTAATAGTAAAGACGCGCACTCGCATTACTTTGTCTCCGGTCGGGATCAAAGGCGCCACTCGATTCAATTGGACCGAAACTATAACTGTACCGTAGCTCTGAAGCGAGAAGTTAGTGACGGTGACCGCTCTAAATTCAGATCGTGCAACAAAAAACAAACAACCCCGCTGACGAGACTAACCTCCTAAAGTTCGCGCAAAGAAATGCACTAATTACAACTACAAACTTTGTTGTTAAAAGTAACTAACTTTACGGTCAAATTCCGCACTTAAACTTAACGCAACTAATAAATTACGATATATCTAAGCGTGCGTTCACACTGCGCGAAACTGTTTGGCGAAACAGCGTTCAGACGATGTTTCTCGAAATTGTTTGCTCACTCTTGGTATGCACACTGCGCGCAACGTAAGTATGAAGCAGACGAGCTATTAGTTTGGGTGAAACAAATACGCCATCAAGTTCGTTAGTAGTACCTCCGAGTATTGCTCCCACATTTGCTGTAATGACATTTAAATATTTAAGCTAAAAAAGAAAAATAAAAGAAGTCCAAAAACGAATATCTTTTGTACATATTGATCACCCAGATGCCGTTTTCCTAATTTGTTTCGCATAAAACAAATATGCCCGTTCACACTGCGCGAAACAATTGCACCGAGTCCCATTGATGCGCGCATAAAAACCGTCAATGATGGGGCTCGCTGCGAACCAGTTTCTTGAAACAAGTTTGACGTTTCGGACCACGTTCATGCGACGCGGAACAGCTTCCCGAAACAGTTGGGGGAAGCAGTTTCGCGCAGTGTGAAAACACAAATCCTACAAAGAATTCTGACTCGTCGAAAAAGACTAAAACACAGACGAATGTGCAGTTTTTCAGATGTTTGGACTAAAAACTATACGTTCATAAAATCAGTCCCACATAATAACTATAAAACACATTGCACATTGTGTCGAAAAGACTTAAGTGTATCTCATGGCGGGAAAAATGACATCAAAAAGCATCCAAATTGTAATGAGCACAAACAAAAAGAAAGAAGTGCAAGTATGAAGGCATCTATGAAAGCGTTTTTAAAAACTGATCAAATGCCCACTCAAGAAGAAAAAATTATAGCTGTCGAAGCTGCAAAAATTTACCATTCTAGGAAGCAGAATTTGTCATTCAATTCTCTGGATTGTGAAGCTAAACTTGACAGTGTTTTATTTTGACTGATGTAACCACTTGCAGTTGGAAATCATTAATTTTGATTTACGCTAGTTGTGACAAATTTTAACATCTCTGACTTATATCCATCGAAATAATTTACTCATAAAGGTTATTGATTTGCAAGTGGTCACATCAGTCAAGTATGCACTGTATGCTGGTGTCTGATGAGAATCAGTGCATACTTTCGAAACCACTTTGTCAAAATAAAATTTTCAATGTAAATAAAAATTTTTCAATTTTAATCATCCCGCAAAAACAATTCCAATTCCTACTTTTACTCATTTCACGCCAGTCACATTTGTGCAGTACATTCTTTCAAGTTAAAAAGTGAAACTTGATTGTGGAATTTGAAAATCGAACTGTCCCAATGTTTTTCTCAATAACAAAATCGATCGAAAATTGAAATTCTTGACATTTTATCTGCCGGAAGTCAACCGAATCCGCTTTTTTCCATTTTCGAAAATTTCATTCCAAAGAATGACATGATAATCGAGACTTGTCAAAATTTAGCTTCACGATTAAGTTAGTGCTAACCTTTACTGGACAGTATCTCAAGAAAATCAATATTCATTTGACCAATCACGGAAGAGGATTATTAAATTTATTGACACCGTCATTGGTGCGGTTTACAGTGGTCGGACCAAAAGTGACCTGACCTAAAGCGCGGACTAAATGAACATAGTCCTCAGGTGTTTACAACCAACCCAACCTAAAATTTGCTTAGGTCGAATTTAGTCCTCGTTTGTATGTGACAGCTGTCATTTAGTTTAATTTTCGTTCATGCACAGTTTTTATCGTTTCATTTGTCTCTCAAACATGTTTATTTCAATGATTTTGTGTCAAAGGGGAATGTTATGAGCTTATATTAAACATACATACATTATTAATAGTCGCGCATAAATCAATGTTTAGGTCGCGTGTGTTTACAACGATTATAGTCCACGACCTATATTTAGGTCAGGTCGCTTGAAATCGTGGACCGGCCTAAATTTAGGTCGGTTCGTCAGTGTTTACACCACGTGGACTAAAAAATTTAGGTGGAATTTGGTGTTTAGTCCGCGGACCAAATGTGCGGTATAAACGCTGCCATTGAGTCACGTATGCAAACGAATCTTTGGAAACACATAATTATAAATTTTTGAGCACATTTAAGAAATGTTTACCTCAAAATTTGGTATGAGGCACATTGCCTTTCAAACTCAAAACATCATGTCATCCCCATCAAACAATTTTCAATCCATTTAAACCCTTAATTCAACACCCACACCCATTATCAACAGGTACTAGAGCCACTCAACTAACTGGCTTATTAGTGTCAATTAAATAACTGTGAACACCTTTAACAGCCTACACGCCTTTTTCTTATTACTATTTTCGTTGGTCTTCAGCGTGTCGGCAACGAGCCATAATATAATGCAAACAAAACCGCGAAAAACATTTGGGCACATAACAAATTCGACAGTCAGGGAGCATTCCAGTCATTCACGTAATCCATGGCGGTGAGTTTGTTTGGTTGCAAAAACTGTCTAAATCGATAATCATTGTTTGGAAAATTCCGTAATCTATATTCCTCCTGATCACGGTAGCGGCGGTGCGACGAAAAACGTAGAATATTATATTGACAATACAAAAACCAGCAGTTTTGTAATACAAATATTCCAAAATCAGAAAAATTATTTTATAATGAATGCAGTGATGATATATCTGACAATTTTAGCATATTCACATAATACTACATATTTGTGAATTATAAATGAATATGAAATTATTTTTTCGTTACCGGATGATTAGAATATAATAGAAGCGTGACCGCTTATTATCTTTATGATTGGAGTGTCAGGATTGAAGCGAATGACTATGGTAGCATCTGGTTATGAATAAGTGGTTGTTGACAGGCGATTGAATAGAATTGGCAAAGCGTGAATAGTTTTATTAATATTGATGGATTGAAATTTTTCCATTGATTTCATCATACTTTGTTTTGCAGAGTAGAATATTCTTTATGTATCTGAAAGAAGAATATTTACCCACACTGGGCGCTGGTTGTAGAAATTGGATACTGAGCTAATATGATTGGCCGATTTAAAATTGACTTAGATGATCATTTGACAGAGTTTTACTGGATCCAGTCCTTTCAGCACTCTGACTCCCTTTCTTTAGGTGCGCGATTTCTAGCTGACAACATTTCTCAGTTCCCCCATGGAACTCAGGATATCCTAGTCAGTCGAATAGTTCTAATGTTTTGTGAATAATTTTAATGTATTTGTCGGCCGGGCTTATTATAATTGCTCTGTCATTATCCATAATCTTCACGTCTAACTCTGGACAGGTTATTACTTCTCAGAGAGTTTATTGTAAATGAAATGCGCTTGATAAATAGCGTTGAGCACTTTATGTTAGGCTAGCATAGTTTTTGAGTAAGCTAGTGGGTAAAGAACTGGCTTCTAGCGAGTGTTTCCTTTGCTTCAAATACAGCCCTTATCACACACTCGGCTTCGAGTTAGACTAGCTCTGGTTAGGTACTTCAGTTAAATTAAAGGTTAATCCTTTCAGGGTGGGAACAAATTGTTCATCTTTGCCAACCGCTTTTTGTTTCTTGCGTACGCAGCGAAAGCAATGCCAGGGCTGTACATGTGACACTTCTTAAAGTAGAGTAAGTCACTACAAATAAAAAGTGAGACTTACTAATATTATACTTAATGCTATAAATTTCAACCCTGGACTCGAGAAGGGCTGTAGTGGGACTACGATACTTATAATACTCAACTGTGTAATGTAATTTGCTGACACTTAAATTACTAATACTCAAATTTTTCATACTTGTTTGACCTAGTACCTACGTTCAGGTTCATATGGTTTTAATTCAAAATGAGTCAACAATTCCTGCGAAATAATTTATACGATCACGTTTAATAAGAACAGAGTATTTTGTTACTATAAATAGCATATATCGTGACTGCTAACAATTTTCCGCTTTGGTTTACTTTGAGAGATGGAACTTTACAATTTGGCATTGATTGTACTAATTTTTAAAATTCATGAATATTTATAAAGTGATGGTAAATACGTGCATATCAAATTTTCATTCTTAGAAAAATTAAATTGATACCAGGTGACTATGGCAGTCAAATAACATTTGTCATAATTAAATTCATGCGATGTTAATATTCAAATAAGGGGGCTCGGTAGCTCTGCTCGCTAAGACGTCAGGCTAAAAGCGGCGTGATACGGGGCTTGCGGGTTCGAATCCCGCCAGTGCCATGGATGTAAGTGTGAATGCGTGTGATTGTTTATGAGGGTGGCAAATGGGCCCAAACTGGTGGCCTAATGCTGGCCGCGTTCCCGGCAGCCGTCTTCACTAACCTGACCTAACCTAATATTCAAATAACGATTGGGTCAAGCAAACATTCATAACATTAGATCAGTCTTATTTGGTAGAGCAGTATTACAAATACTACAATGTAGCTTTTTGTGTTTTCTTTACCTCTGGACATTTAATCTATTGAACAAAAATCTACTGGAAATTCTTGCTGATAGCCATTTCAAAATAGCACAGATATGTAACTAGCACACTGAAAAAACACATGGCGCCAGACGCCATAATTTATGGACTGCTGGCGCCATGTACATAGTCGATTTGGGGATTGTGATAAAATATAGCGCCACATCGCGAAGAGTACATAGGAGCAGACGATATACTTATAGCCCTCCACGCCATGTACTATAGTCCTCCACGCCATGTACTATAGTAGTACATGGCGTGGAGGACTATAGTACATGGCGTGGAGGACAATATTACATGGCGTGGAGGACTATAGTACACGGCGTGGAGGACTATATTACATGGCGTGGGGGACTTTAGTCAAATATATTAAACGATTCTGAATCCGCCTGTAAAGTTGAATTTATCAGTTAAATCTATCATTCCGACAATTGTCATGACGTTTAAAATCAATAGCAGGTAGCAAAATCATAGTGATTATCAATACGATTTCATAAGATCATTGACATACATTGTCATGTATGGATATAATCAAACGCCACTTGCTGACATTTATACATCCCCTCACACAGTATGGCTACGAGTTATAATTGCAGTAACAACTGAAGCCATATTACATGGCTCATGGTACTATGTGATATAGCGTGTGGAGCCATAATTTCTGCGCCATGTAATTATGGCGCTAGGACCCATACTGCATGGCTCAGGGTATTATGTACATAGCGTGTGGGACCATAAATGCTGCGCCATGTTACATGGGACTACGCGCTATGTAGATACTGACATTATGGCGCTGGGAGCCATATTGCATGGCTCAGAGTACTATGTACATGGCGTATGGGACCATAAATAATGCGCTATGTTACATGGCTCTGGGCGCCATGTGAATTTTTTTCAGTGCAGAAGCACTATTCCAAAAATAAAGTTTTTTTTTCAAATTTCAAAGAAATGAATGACCTTTCTGTTTGTTGCTTACCATTCTAAGTGAATAAATATTTATTTAGTTTACATCAGAGCTGATATCATGTAGAGCTAGTTGGGCGTACGAAATATGGATCATCCTGACTCCTCGCATCACGAATCGCATTCCGTCGCCACTAGATGCCAATATATTTACAATGAAACTTTAGACTTACAGATTCTTTAGCATAACATTCGTTGGTATAGTTATATAACCAAAAACACCGGGTCGTTGAATGTGAATCCGGAACATTTTCAGGCGGCGCTGTGGTGCCATGATTTGCAATTATAACATTGTATTTTATGGTTATATGTTTTAGTTTACACACGCAGGACGAAGAGTCAAAAGTAGAGCCGTAGAGCAATGCTATTTGAGTCAATCTGCGCCAGAGAACCCCTAAGGATATATCTTTCGACTAGTTTGACTGCAAGAAAACTTAACTCTATGATTAATGACAGATGATTCGAGCTGCTAATAATAAAAACGAAATTTTTACGGATCTTACCGGCAAAAAATGCCAAATTCATAAATCAATGGAATGAAAGAATTGAAGCAGATCCTGGATGTAACAGGACCAAGTTACCAAAAGATATAGAAATAGCGCGATCAACAATCAGTCTGATAGTACATCAAGATCTTAGATATAAGTCTTTCGTCTTACGGAGAAAAATTAAATCTTAAGCATTGTTACGGATATCTCAAGTTCTTTTTAAGATCAAAACAATCATTTTTCAGAATAATGGTTGGATCCGCTAAGATGCTGCTGAGGTCTTTAACGTCATATACACAAAGTTTCCCGCTTCAGTTATCTTATTGGGTGTCATCAACTGTAATAAACATATTACACTTATTCAATCAGTGTCCTAGCTTGAACGAAGAAAGATATATTGACGATTTGGAAACAGGTGTGAGGCCTTGGATATACGAAGTAGTTGCTGGAAGCGAATACATGTTTCGACAAGACTCTGCACCGGCTCACAAAACCAAGAAAACTCAAACTTGGCTATACAGTAATCTTCATTATCACTGGTCTCGAGATTAGTGGCCACCATTCAGTCCAGACGCAATCTTTTTGAACATTACGCATGGGGCGTAGTTGAACGAAAGGTAAAAGTTTCCTTACTAACTTTAGCGTTAAAATTGAACAAAACTCTATTCTACTAGTTGATTTTTGATGCGGTTGAAAAGTACGTTCCAAAGATTAAAAAAAAAATCTATCTGAGCCATGGCAGGACAGAACTCTCAAGTGTTTATGAAATCAGAGAAACAAACTACATAAGATAAAAAAAAACCAATATGAAAGCTAACGATAATATCAAGAGAAGATATGACTTACCTCAAGAATTTTTTAGAAAGTTTCGCAAAGCATATGAAAACTAAGCTAATAGATCCTAAAACTGTTTTCGACTTTTTCAACACCAAGCGAAAAGCTTCTGGTTATCTCAAATCGATGCACAAAAACAACTCAGTTTCTTCTCACACAAAAAATATATGTGAATTGTTTGCCGACCATTCTCATCTAAAGCATAGTACTGAGTTCGATTTCACGTGAAATTTTCATACAAAATTTCACGTGAAATCTGTTTCGGCGAAAATTTAGCTTGAAAATAAGCAAGAGTTGTACTCTGTTCTTAGCATGAAAAGTTGCCTCGGAGTTGCTCTCGCGTTGAAAACGTAGATGGCATTGAAACATGTCTCCAATCATTTCACGCCAATTTAGTTTGTGCAGTTAATTCTTTCGAGCTAAAAAGTGACATTTGGTGTTTCAATTTGAAAATGGAGCAGTGCAAATGTCTTTCCACTAAGAAAATCTATCGAAAAGTGAAACTCTTGACATTTTATCCGTCAGAAATGAGCAGTGTCTCTGCTTTTCTCCATTGCCAAAATTTTCGCTCGAAAGAATGACCAGATAATGGAGACATGTCCAAATTTAACTTCACGATTAACTCAGTACCAGCTTTAATATGCCACTTTCTTAAACACCTCACATGCCTATCGTTGGTGAAATATATTTAGCTAAAGAGGACATTACAAAAGCTATAAGAGAGCTCGACATGACAAAAAAGCTTCATAACATAACAGAAACGATTATTTCACCTCTGCATATAATTTTCAACAAATCGCTGTCATATTTGCTCGTTTCTGGAAGTCTTCCCTTTTTACGCCGATTCTTAAAAGTGGCGACAAACGATTAGTTGAGAATTATAGAGGCACCGTCATTTTGTCAGCTATACCAAAGCTGTTTGAAAAAACTTGTTTGTGAAAAACTTACATTTGTGGTTGATCCTCTTCTAAACAAGCAACATGCCTTCAGAAAACATAGGCCCGCTACCGTCAACCTTATAATAACGATCTCGAATATGCTTTGCAGTATATAGAAAAAAAACGTCTGGTTGATACTATTATATATATATACTGACTTCAGCAAAGCTTTTGACCATATCGACCATTATGTTTTGAAATTCAAGCTGCAAAAATTTGGCATTTCAGGAGACTTGCTAAATTGGTTGGATTGTCACTTCAGAAATGGAGCACAGCATGTAAAATGCCAAGGTTTTCTATCCAAGAAATTACCGTTTCCTCTGAGGCACCGCAACGTAGCCACTTATGGTCGCTACTGTTTAAAAAATTTATTTTGGATCTATCGGGAGTGTTATTGGACACTCTACACCTTTTTCATGCGGACGACCTCAAGATGAAATCTTATTAAAAATTCCTTCAGTTAAAGCTCTTATTGCTTGAGCAATGGTGTGCCCAAAACAAACTTCTTCTTATAGACAAATGTCATGCCATAATTTTGATTAACATCTGAGTAATTAGCTGCTTAAGAACGTAAATAGTGTTATGAATCTCAATGTCGTTCTGAATAAAAAGCTTTGCTTTAATCTTCAATACGAAAAAGTACTTGCAAGAGCCAGCAAGCACCTAGGATTCATTAAAAGGCGCGCCAAAGAATTTAAGAACATATGGGTCACAAAAACTCTGTACATATCTTTAGTTCGTCCATTACTCAAATGTGGGTGCATTGTCTGGAATCTTACTTCCAATATTCATAGCGATAGACTGGAATCTATCCAAAAGCAGTTTGTTCTTTTTGGCCTGAGAGATCTATAGTGTCCACGTGATTGTGAAAGCTTTTCATCCTATCAGACTAACTCTTTTGAATCTGACAACACTTTCATTCAAGAGAACATTATGGTGCCCATGTTTCTTTTTTTATGCGATCAGGGGCTTGATTAACATTGGATATATTTACAAGAACATAACGTTCAATAATTCTGTAAAACGGAAGAAGTGCACGCGTCTTCAAAACGAGCACTCGCGTCACACTGTTTATGACAGCGAACCGATAAAAAGATGCTGTAAAATAATAACAAATTTTCCAACTACTATTTCCTGCCTATCTTTAAATCTAGGCTCAAAATGCTTTAATTATAGCGTTAAATTCTTAAGCAAACCCTTATTTCCTTTCCGTGAAATCTTCGCCTCAAATTGATAACCAGACAAAAGTCTGGGGACATATACTTATTTTATTTTATTTTATTTTAGTTTAGCTTAAGGAAAATGTAACTTATGGTTTTTGCAAGGTGCAAAAATCACGCGACGGATACTCTCAATGCTATAATTTCCAGCGATTTAGCAATGCTGTCAACAGTTGTAACGCCCTGGCCAGATGAGTCCACCTTCCCACTCGCAATGTACTAAGCAAAAAGATAAAAAAAAAAAGCTACATATATGCATAAACTGCGGCAGAGGACACCTCACCAGTTATGGAGGATGCTTTAAGTATTCAAAAAATATAAGAAAATTCTTAGCCCAAGTTGCTACGCACCAAACTTTTGCTGCCATCTAATCCTGGCACTCTAATCCAGTTCCAAATGCAGAATATATGAACAATCTATTCTATTCTCTCAATCTATACCTACCATAACTTCCGCTAAAAAGCTCCCGCAACGAGCATTCCTAACCATGATCCTATCCCCACGTGAAATACAAATTTCATTATTAAAATGTGTTTGACCGCAAGTTTGGCATAGTTCTTATTCAGGAAACATTCCTGAGACTTAAAGATTACCTCCGTTTTGCCAATGACGCTTTTATAGAAATATCAGATTGTCTGGCACAGAAGGCAGCAACGCTATCTTTGTGAGAAGAAGTATTAATCACCGCCAATACCCATTTCTAGCTTATGCCTAGTACTATACTCTTCGCGAAACGAATTCAACGGTAAAATCCCATACAAAAGAGCTTTACTGACGAATTGAAAAGCTCTTTTTGTGTAGGATTTGACCGTTGAATTCGTTTCGCGAAGAGTATAGTACTAGGCATTAGTTCGAATAGAGGCAACAGCAATCAAAATTCGCGCTCAGTGTTTTGAGCCCATAGTGATTTCTTTACACAATCCTTTAGGCTCACTTGCATTCAGTCAAGGTCCTTCTAAACTCTTTAAACGAGAAGTTTCAGTTTTCTTAGGAGGAGATGTCAATCCCTATCACTGGCTATGGGGTGACGAGAGTACTAACAAAGCAGAGAGCAGGCGGAACAACTTTTCCATCGACAAATAGGTTCGCCCACATATTCCAAGCGAGCCTAATTACATTGAGATAACCAACAATCACGCGATTGACAAGGATCTCTCATTAAACCTCGAACACAGTGAGCAGATCACCCTTGATGAGCTCTCATTCGACGATAAACTAGTGATCTTCTTCATAGAAGATGTCCTTTGCGATACAACAGCCAACTGGCACGTTTCCACAAGCATTTGAAACTGTTAGCGATATCATTGGCACCCTATCAGCGAACATAGCCTAGGTGAAAGAAGAAAAGAGAAACTCCAGATTAGGGTTATAGCCTCAGAACAGAGAGATTTAAGGAAATGACACAAGCGTATATATATACGAAATTTCGTGAAGCGATTTCACTACAAAGATAAAATCAAAAAATAGAACAGATCGGGAGAACTGCTACCTCAGATATTCCCTTTGGTGTCTCCGAGACCTAAGATCTAAGAGTTTTTGGTTATAACGTGTCAAATGGCTTAATATCTTTATCACTATCGTACACATGACCAAATCTGTTCGCGGAGGAGAAGTCTGTCAAATTTGCCTATGGTCCCATAGTTTTCCTTGACTACTACTAACGCTCAGATTCAGGCGAATTGCCTGAATCTGAGCGAACTTCTCACTGTTGTTTTCATTTCCTTATATTTCTCTCTTCTGAGGTTATGGCTCTTACGAGCTCTTGAAGGATATTAAAGAGCTTATTAAACCAAATTCAGAGAAGAGCTAAACGCACAGGTGATCCATAAAAGGAGAGGCGATCTGGCTGGCAGACAATATCAGCTGCTCAATATCACTGCTCAGGAACAAACAATGGGAAAGCTTTTTCCCAAGGGTGAGTTAAGGAGACAATGATTTTTTGTTATTGGCCAAATACTCCAAGCAAAAGAACAAACTTTTTATACCAGTAATTCACGGCCCCAATGGCCACAAATGTGACAACGCGGAAAAGCCAATTCTTTTGTAGACACATTGGTGCAGCAATACGATCAAGATGAAGAGATTGAGGAAAGAGCTATCAATCTGAATCACAGCTGACTGGTGGCGTACGCTGCGTTGTCGACCAAAACCAAACAGCTTTTGAGTAAATAGTCTTTGAAATCTGTGACAACAAATAGTTTGGAAGTTTTAGGTGATTATATTTATTTTTAAATTGGCATTGGCTCTTTTCTGACAACAGTGATTTGATTCAACAATATGGAACAGTTTAATGTTGTCAGGATTGACTGATGAAAAAAACTGTACATATTTCTTTAGTTTCTGACAATGGAAAGCGTTGTGAGGGTTTTGTAGCTTCTCAAAATTAATATATTTTCCCAGCTTTCTAGAGCCCTTGTGCTCATGGTCATTGTTGCAAATTGATAGCACCACGAACGCAGATTCAAAATAAGTTTGCATTCAAATCAAAAGCTCAGATATTATTAATGCAGGAAGTTGCACTGATCAATGGAAGTGCAAAATATAGTGCATATTGGTAGAAACTATTTTCGACTACGATTAACCCTGATTATTATGCTATAGGATTGAAGATACATGTTAACAACAAATGCCTAACTCAACTATACCATCCAACTCTGATCCATAATACTTTTCTTCAAATGCATCGAACTCCGTAAAAATCCATTAGCACGAAATGCTAGTTCTCGAGAAACATCTCCCAATAAAATCCAATTATTTTCGAAAGTAAATGATTGTACTCTTCCTGTTCTCATATGGACTCACACACTGATCACAAATCAGGTCAAATAGTTCGTTCCGCCAAATCATTACTTTCGCTTTCATCGCTTTAACAGCAAAACTGAGTTGCACTCGATAAATCATGCACACTTCGCACAGCAGACAAATATAGATATCCAAAGATACAGATGATTGTGATCTGTTATTTAAAAGAAACATGAATCGGACAACCGCGAAGCTCCACTCAAATACTCCACAAGACCTCATGCTCGGACCAAACACTCAAAATCTAACGAGCAAGAAGTAGAAGATAGTGAAGATGATCAACGTAAAAACGAAGAACTATCAATCGGCTTATCCAATTGCAGATACGCAACCGTAATTATAAGTAAGTCTGGTTGGTCTTATGTAGCCCGGCTGATTAACGGTAAACGCTTGCCATCAACATACCATCATGAGCGCAGTCGCAACTGTTAAATGTAACGCATGTCGGGTTTGGAAATTATGATTCATATGTGAGATTAATAAGAAATTATGTTTATACATTAGCCGAGTATCTCCAGAACCGACTCATGTTTTTTGCACAAGTTGTTTCCAAATAGTAATGAAGCATATTTTCGCGATTAAGAGTGATTTATGTTTCCATATCTTTCACTTAAGATACATTTCCCGTACAGATAGTTCGATTTATAACAATGACTAATGAAACTCAGAGACCTACTAACTTCTGTATCTTGCTATCGATGGTAATTTTGTGAGATTAATGTCTAAAGCACTTCATGCGAAATCATGTGAGAAAAATAACATTTCTGTTATTAGATGTGCAAAAGTTAACAGTCTTAAATTTTACCGAATACATTCTATTATGAATGCAAATCTGTATCTCTTCCAAAACGTAATATCTCCTCTAACAGATTCATTAATCACATGGTTTATATAATTCATTCAATTCATATAAATTATTTATTGTTTATCCGCGAATCAGCATGCTCTGTCTACCTACATTTCTTGCTTTAAAATCATGTAAACAGTTTTGAAAACACTTTGTAAAATCCTGGAGTGAAAAGTTTCCCAATAACATTTACTCACATCTTCTATGAATTAGTCGAAAATATTAAAATGTTACCATATTGCCGAGTAATTATTAGACACATGTACCAAGAACACATCATTTAACATTCCTAAAGTCACAAAAACATTCCGTTGACGATGTAGATATCTTAGTCATTTTGAAGTATTCGACAGTCGATTTGATCAAATGAGTTGATTGACAGGCTGTGGGCTTCTCTACATTAAGATAAATGTCAAGAGGAGTCATGCCTTTAATTAATGACATTTATGAGTGGGTGTTCGATGATATTTATTGCGAAATTATTCTTGAGATTAGTTCTGAGTAAAAATATTCAAGTGGATATGTTCTTGAATAAATTTTGTTGTATAAGTGTTTTCGAGAGCTGAAGACAATATGAACTATGATAATGAAGGCTGTGAAGAAATGGAAGAGAGATAAAATGCTTTAAGAGTCATCTCCAGCAACAGAGTACAGGAAAAAGTAGATTTTATTGGCAATAATAAGCTTCCATATTATGAAATAAATCGGTTTTAATTATTTCCAAAAGCCAGTCTATCGATAACATTCGAATAAGCTAAAATAAATGGAAATCATTTAAGTTTTCCCACTCTTTTGATTAAAAAAAAAGCTGTTGATGATTAATTCCCATAACTAGCCTGTAGCACTATATTTCACTTGATCTCCAAAATGCAGACCGTTTTTCTCACAGCTAAATACAGCCAAATAAGTATTTAAAGGTAGTGTTTCGGTCAACTGTGGTTCCCTGATTTGAAAATTCAGGACCCATGAATCTGTTTATGTGGAAAAAGGAAGGTTTTATACAAATTATAGCACAACTGTCTGACTTTTTTTGGTATTTTTGAAGAAAGCTGATTACACTGCAGCTATTTTATTTCAAAAAGAAGAAAAAATTGCAGCAAGACGCAAAAAGTTTTTAAGGAAGGATTCTAACTGTTTGTCTTTTCAGGATTTTAAAGCAGGAGTGATAACAATATCACTAGGACGCCAAATGAATGAACGGAACTCGTTAGCATGAATCGCACGATATTTGTGTCAATTTTATTGGGTTATCGATGGTTCTTTGACGGCTTAATAAAATGTTGTATATTTTCTTCCAATCTTGAAATTGAAGATTCATCGAGCAACATTTTCAATTGCCTTTTGACCTCTTTCAACACGAGAAAAGCACTCATTAGCTCTTGGCTAGATAGCAGTATTGTCTTTATAAGCCAAGCAAATCATTCAAATTCGAACGTGAAATTCACCATTTGAAGATTCTACTACGCAGAGCAGCTTGTAGCCAAAAATCGCAACGGGAGCACAAACATTAGTTCAACTGTAATTTTGTAACAATGTATTGCATTTGATTGCCGCAAGCTACTTTATACGGGCACCGTTTCACAACAATTGTGGGGACGACCCAGGTCCTGAGATCTCAACCTGCCGGGAAAAAGGAAAGAGAAAAACCAAACTAATTGCTTTGTCGATTTTCATTCCTCTATATATGTGCCGTTGGTGTTTTAGTGATGTTTTTGTTTTGTTCTTCAATGTACTCGTTATAAACTTAATATACCCACTTGTGCCAATTTTTTCACTCCGCTAGCGGTAGCAAACTAGAATACTGTTCTGAAATATGTTTTTCTTGTCTATGTGCATGTCAGAAAAAGTCGAATCAGTCCAGCGTAAATTTTAATTCTTTTACTGTCCTTGTGAAGAACGACTTCGAACTTTAAGCCCTTTCTCATTGTATAGCCGCATGTTGCTCTTGGATAAATGCTTCTAGCATAAACTCAATTTTGATTCACGTTTTTATCCTCTTCGAACAAACGAGTTCAAGAGATATTAAAAAATGATTGGATTTTAGAAAAAGCCTGTATAAAATTTACTTAGCAAATCACTATGAACGGTAAACATGGCATTAAAAATCAATTCTTGCGGTCGGGAGTGTAAAGAGCTTTGCAGGAAACTTTGTTTTAAAGTGGAGTAGTTATCCAATTAGAAAAATTTACTCAGTAGTGAGTTTTTCTCGATACCTGACTATAAGGACTACATATGAGAGTTAACACTTTTTCGGCAACGCGTCATAATGTTTGGAGCTGCTAGTATTGGCCTGTAGGATGTCGTTGCTTAGGAAAATATAGCAAAGACTGACAAATTTTATTTGGGTTTATGTTCTAATGCTTAAAATCTGATCAAAAAATACAAAAATATCCATTACTAGCTTTTATAGTTTGCTTTTGTCTGTTTTACGTCGATAAGTAAGTTTTGAAGATTTTAATTTATTTCAAGAGCAGCTGGTGGTAACAATTTAATCAGCCCGGTAGCAAATTGTCTATTGGAGTAGGCTCCGCTTAACGTGATCACGGTGGGACCGAGCAAAGTGAGAAAAATAAACGAACGATCACATTAAGCGGAACAATGTGCATTTTTCTCTAACCACCGACCGATGCTGCTCTGCATTCTTTCAACCAACTAGTCAGCATATGAGATTGTAAGATGGTTGGTTTTCTGATGGGAATGCAAATCAGGCATACTTTATTCGCTTGTAATCTTTGCTTATGGGACAGTAAAGCAGATTCAGTTCATTACCAACAGCGTATATGGCCCGATCGGATCGATTTTCTGGTAGGAAAAACATAATGTTAAGGGGGAACCAATTGTTGATACCACTATTACACATATAATTAGGACTAATGAAACAATTTGTGAAAACTATAGATCAGAAGTCTAAAGTTTTTGAACATGGAAAAGGATAGCAAACTTCTAGCCATCATCGACATAACGCAGAGACTTAAGGGGGTATTCCGGTCTTTCGGTTTGAAAAAATCGAAAATTTTTTTGTTGCATTTTCTTATTCCACTATGATCATATAATCTTGCTTTAAAATTTTATCGCAGTATCTGTTTTCGTTTTGAAGTTATTCGCATTTCCACCACTCTGGAAAAATCCCTGGCACGCTTGAGGCGAGAGTGTTTGAGATAAAACTTTAAACGCGATTTTCTCAAAACCATCTTTTCTCAACTTCTTGACAAGATTTCTCGAAAACGGTCTTACAGAATTTAATGAGTGATATATCAAATTATTTGCTATGATTTAAGGAAAAAGCTGAACTACGATTGTGATGATACAAAACAATTAACTATAATTTTTAATAAAAAAACTAAAATAAAAACGGAAAAATTAGAAAAAAAAATTTGTTATCAGCTGCCATTTTTTAACGAATAATTGGATATTGATAAGCGTAGTTCATCTTGTAACGGGTATTTTCCTGAGTAAATTGACACCTCATTTGCTAATTTCAGATAATTCAAACGGACGCAATCCTGCCAAGATTGATTTTCAAAGGTCAACTTCAAGCCCTCATAGCAACAACTATTTTCAACTTTTTTTTTGAAATCCAAGTTTTTTCTAAAGTTTAAATCCTGCAATAAACGCAAAATAAAACCATATCCATTGAGTATTTATTTTTATGTATTAAAATTCATATTGAAATAATGAATGATTATCGCGTGAAAAACCGGAATACCGCCTTAAAAGGGTGAAACCTTTTGAACTGATTTAAACAATATTTAAGCACAATTAAATCAAATGCAATGGCTAGAAGGAATTCGCTGGATAACTTCTTAGAGCCTGAAATCAAAATCTATATAAAATTAAATCGCATATTAGGCTCAAGACTAGATTGCAATAGATCGCAGCGTGATCGTTTCCGGGATGGTCGGAGGGAGGTGGTTTTAGTGGATTAAAGTCCTGCACTATTATGAGTCACGCACGCGGGGAACTCGTAGTGTCTATAGAAATTTTCACCTGCCTGCGAAAAAAAAATTCGCCGATAGTTTTGGTTTGTATATTAGAATCACATTTGCATCTTGGTAACGTTTTGAAGTTTTTGCAATTTTTAACACGATTTTAAGATTTCGTCTTGAATTTAGCTTTTCTGAAACTGGCACCAAACACATACAACTCAACAAAATTTTGATTTGTATACGCTTTACTAAGAAGTTTGCATGCAAACATGCATCCTCCTGAAATCTATACGATAGCAAACTTTGACTCATAATGAAAAACTCTTAAAATATTGAAAAAAGCCGATATTATTGTCATTTGCTATTTATTTATTTATTTATTAACTATTATTCAACAGATAAAACCCAGTTACTGAACATAAAATACAAATAATTCACTAACGAAAGAATGAAAACATGAGCAAAATAATACTGTCACGGCATTCACTTTTTTTTCATAATAAATCGAAAAAAAAAAATCTCCATCGTCCTCTAAAAGAGAACGATGGAGATTGGATAATATTCGCAATTCACGATTTTAATGTTAAGTAGTATTAGGTTTAATGAGTTAGTTATTAGAGTCATGAATGTAATTTAAGGTAGATTAGGTCAGTTGTTGTTACAATCACAATCCCCGAATGTAGTGTAATTAATAGGAAGTCAGTTGATTATCACAAGGCATGCTGAAGGAATATACGACGAGTGACACATAAGTACAAACGAACATTTAACAGACGCACAACTCAGTCGAACATCTGCACATCAACAGCAGAACAACACGAGTAAATTGTGGATATGAGCATCATCATAGTCACCAACGGCAATACCTAAATCGCGAGGCTATCCAAAGCGCAAGAATATCAACGAGATATCGCGATCCGCATCATTATGCCACAAATCCATACACCCGGCAGAGCAATGTATGGGCTGAGTCGTTCATACTGACGACACCAGACCTAGGCCAACAATTGACCTACATACGACTGGTACCGAGTGTATTCCCGAGTTGCTGATTCCCGAACGCAAAGCCACTGATCAAAAGGGCGACTAAAGTTAATGCGAGATTATTGACAGGATCGACCCGAGGCGCGAAGGATAGTCGCCATGCGCGTAGGTAAAACGAGATCAGGACGACATCAGCATTCGAGGCAGGGCATTTTCACAACCGAAACTCGCGGCACGAACAAACTTTCACATTGAGTGTCGGAAGGAATTAGCACTGTCACTACCGACTAGATTCTCACTTGATAGCGGTTAAATGGAAGGAAACGGAGAGGATCGCGGATCAGATTCCTTGTCGAAAGAAAGAAATAATAAGCAGAACTCTCACTTACCTGGAAAATGTATCGAAAGGCTGTGGTGCTCGCAGGTTGATTTGCCGACAACACAATTGACATAAACAAATGTTGACAAGTCGGAAATGTCACGAAGTGGAAAACGTCAGTTAAGATGTTCCAAAATCGGACCGTCCCGAATTGGATCGCGAGGTGAATTCGCAACCCAACACTCAGACAAGTGAAAGCGATAGAGGGCGAGCGCCGGGAACGTTATTTTTAAAATCCCGCTACCGCCAGGAAAATTTTCCTGTGAGCGGGATCACGGAAATTCTTTCTTTCTGATTGGAGCCGGGTGAGTGATTGGAGGTGTTAGATTGCTGCGGATTTTAATTGGGATTATCTTTTTCTATCCATTTCATTCCGAAAACTCGAACATCTAATTAATATTGATGGTGCCTGACGACGAGGGTTTTCAAGATATAATCGACAGTAGGAGCGAGTATCTCGAGTTAATCGATTTTGACCTGAACTGATATATTGGGAAATAGACGGGAAGATCATTGTTCGGAGGAAAAAAATTCGCGAAGCCGGGAAGTGGTAGCTGATCGAGTAGAACAGATTTCGGAGAACAGCGTGATATTGAATTCCTGTTGGCATAAGTAACAGTCGGCGGAAAAGGGCCCCATCGAGGGAGAACGTTCGCATCGCGGCGATCCAGCATCGGCAATTGGTGTAGAATCCAGGTTAGATATTATTTAGCATTATATGTATTATAGAGTTATCTATGTATGAATTCGAGAGCTAATAAGTTGGTTACCATTACATGGTAACGCGATAAGATTAATACGAACATTGTGCGTAAAGTCGTAATAAAGTGTTAAATCGAAATTGCGCCGGTTATAATTGCCGTGATTGGTGTTAGTGTCGAATATAGTACGCCGTCTACCTCTTCTCGCTTCAGGGCGACGGTAGTGAGGCAATTCTTGGTAATAGAAGCGAGTGGCGCCCACTCGCGACCTTCTCCGCGAGCTAAAGCCGCCCAAAGATTGCCGCCCTTGCGTCCCAGTTAGGGGAAAAGGGTTTTTCGTGCACGTTAAAGATTACGGTGACAAATTGGCGCCCAACGTGGGGCATAAAACGGTACTAACGGGAAAAACGGTACTCGAGAAAATTTTAGGAGCCAAGTCCCAAATTGTGGGAAGGCTGATAGGCGCGTAGAATCGCATATAAAGTTAACCGAAAAGCGTATTTGAAAGTAGTTTTTACCGCGGAAATCGTTTATTGTTGCTAATAGGAAGTTTGCCAGTTAAACTTTTTACGAATTACGTGGAGAATATTGACATAATATATTTTTGAATTAATCATATATTATTGAATTGAGCGTTTTGCGAAAACATTTTGTTACATTGATATCTATATATCTATTGAAATTCTGAATTTGGTGTGTGTGGTTGAGAATAGAAAAAGTGTGTGAGTGCAGATAGTGAAAATTAAACTTATTTGAATTGCGGTTGAATTGTGGGTGTGTGAATATGATAGGTTAGGAAGTAAGAGGCCATTCTTTTTCAGGTTCTATTTGTGAATTAGATATTTTGCGTTATCATTAGCGGGTTGCGGGTGTTTATTTTAGTAGGAAGGTAACTCGGGTTCCGCAGAAGGAATACATTTAGAGTAATTTTTGGGAGTGTTATTGTTAGGGAGTGATTAGGGTGAATTTTCAGGATCTTCGCGCAAACAATTTCCGTGGTCGAGCCATGAAGATCTTGGTGGATCGACTAACTAAGGACGAGCTCACGTACGAGCTGGCCATTCGTGGATTTGACGCAGACACAGTCGACAATATGCGGAAGGCCCTGAGAGCGGCTCTGAAGTCAGAGGCCGCCATGGACACTTCCTATGTCGAAGCCGAATACCCTTTCGATTTTGAGGCGGATTTCCGGGAACTGCTAGCTAAAGTGACAGAGGCCGAGGAACTGGTGGAGAGGGTGACGAGCGGCAAGGAATCCCTGGAATACCTGAAAGCGAAATGTAGAATAGAGTTTGGGTTTCGTAGACTGGGGAACATACGGGCAGTAACACTGGAGCAAAAGGAAGGTGCGAAAAAGCTTCGGAACAGGTTCATTATGGCGATGGGGGCATTGGTGGAGAAAGGGGAAGACCCCAGCGACGACGAGGCAGAACCAAGTGGTATGGTTCGGGAAGCAGTATCGGTACAACAAACTAAAGTAGTCAGTCCGACGGAGGTGGCCAAATGGGGCCTTCAGTTTACGGGCGATTCAAGTGGATCGGTGAATGCCTTTTTGGAGCGCGTTGAGGAGTTACGGCAGGCCCGAGGGCTTTCGAAGTCACAGCTGTTTACGTCGGCGGTAGATCTCTTCGACGCAAAAGCGCTCATATGGTTTCGCGCGAATCGAACGCGGGTTAAGTGCTGGGACGAACTGATGCAAGAACTGAAAGCAGAGTTCCTGCCGTCTGACTACGAGGACCGTTTGTGGGACGAGATCCGGAAGAGAACGATGGGAGAAAGTGAGTCCATGGGGGTGTACGTGGCGACCATGGAGCGCTTGTTCAGTCGCCTTAAGGTTAACTGCACGGAGCAGGAAAAGCTGCGCATTCTGCGACGCAACATCGCACCGTTTTACCAGCAGAAGCTCTGTTTGACTCCGGTCGAGTCGATCGCGGAGTTAGTAAAGTTAGGTCGGACTTTGGATGCTACCAGGGCATCAATAGCGGCTTTTGTACCACCAAACACGCGCTCTAGGCGTTGTTTGGAGCCCGATCTAGCGTATGTGGGCCCGGGAATCACGGATCAAGTGGCAGCGTTGGCGGGACAGCGACAGGTACAGTGTTGGAACTGCAAGCGTGAAGGGCACATGTCCCGAGAGTGCAGGGAGCCTCGGCGTTGTTTCGGGTGTGGTCGTCAAGGGGTGATGCGATCTGCGTGTCCGAATTGTCAGGCGAGAGGTAGCAGCCAGGAGGGCCGAAATCGGGGCAGGATACAGGGGTCGGGAAACGATCAGCGTGCTCACTAGGCGGCCAAGGGAGCACTAAGAATAGGCCGCAGCGGTCGGGACATTCCCCAAAGGTAGACTACGCGCTGGCAGAAAATGACCATGATAGTCGCCCGCACTTGCATGTGGAAATAGAGGGCGTAATCATGGAAGGATTGTTAGACTCAGGGGCGAGTCGCACGATCATAGGGGAGAAGGGATGGTCATTATTAGCAGGGAAAGAATTAACGCTGATCCGTGATGGAATTTGTGAGGTACGACTCGCCAACGGCGATATGTGTTCGGTAGCAGGAGCGGTGAAGTTGAATTTCGCCCTGAACGGACGTCGTTATTTGCTGGAGGTGTTAGTTATCCCAAACATTCCTCAGCAAGTTATTTTGGGAGTTGACTTTTGGGAGCGGTTTGGTGTCGTTTTGGACATGAAGGGACGACAGTGGACGTCGGTAGCTGCGGCGGAGGCTGGAACGAGGAAGTCGCTACGAAGTCAATCTCATCTATCGGAGGTGGAGGCAGAGTCTCTGGCGGGGCTGTTGGAGGAACAGTTCCGATTGATGGGCGATGGTTTGGGCTGTGCTAAGTCAGTGGAGCATGTGATAAAGACGATGGCGGCCCCAATTAAACAGCGGTATTATCCGGTCTCTCCTGCAGTACAGCGTCAAATAAACTCAGAGCTGGATGAGATGCTGGAGATGGGGGTAGTGGAGCCATCGGCGAGTCCCTGGTCGTCACCAATTTTATTAGTCCGGAAGAAGGATGGACGATATAGGTTCTGTGTGGATTTCAGAAAACTGAATTCAGTATCGGAAAAAGACGCGTACCCCTTGCCATATATCGCAGCAACGCTAGACAAGCTACGGAATGCGAGGTATTTGTCTACGCTGGATGTGAAGTCAGCGTACTGGCAAGTACCCATGGCGAAAAATTCACAGCCATATACGGCATTTACGGTACCGGGGAGGGGCCTCTTTCATTTTTTGCGAATGCCTTTCGGACTCCACAATTCGGGTGCAACGTGGCAGCGCCTAATTGATACCGTCCTGGGTCCAACTCTCAAGCCATACGTTTTCACGTATCTCGATGATATAATTGTGGTGACGGACACCTTTGATCGACATGTGGAGGTACTGCGAGAGGTATTCTCACGATTGCGAGAGGAGGGGCTACGCGTTTCGAAAGAGAAATGTCAATTCTGCAGGCCGCAGCTTAAATATCTGGGATATGTGGTGAACGAGGAGGGGCTACAGGTAGACTCCGAGAAAGTGGAGGCCATCAGCGAGTTTCCGCGGCCTAAGATGGTTAAGCAAGTTAGGCAGTTGCTGGGCATGGTGTCTTGGTATCGGCGGTTTATCCCGAACCATGCTACCATGGTTGCGCCGCTGAGCGACCTACTTAAAAAAGGACGCAAGTTCTGTTGGTCCCCTGACTGTGAGCGGGCATTCGTCGAGTGTAAACGTAAACTGTCCACGGCTCCGATACTGGCGTGCCCAGATTTTGAACTTCCCTTCAAGGTCCAAACTGATGCTTCAGACGTGGGAATAGGGGCTGTGCTGAGCCAGGCGCATGCTACGGGCGAAAAGGTGATATGCTACCTCAGCCGTGCACTGTCCAAACAGGAAAGGAAGTATTCAGTGACCGAGAGAGAATGTCTAGCGGTACTGTGGGCCGTTGAGAAGTTCCGGCCGTACATAGAAGGGACCAAGTTCATTGTCATTACAGACCACCATTCGTTGGTTTGGCTGAACCAGTTAAAAGATCCGACGGGTAGATTGGCGAGGTGGGCAGTACGCCTCCAACAGTTTGATTTCGAGGTGATCCATCGTAAGGGGAAGGAGCATTTGGTTCCGGATGCGCTCTCTCGGGCAGTGGTAGAGGTGGATGACATTGCGGCGCCCCAAGCAACGGATCCATGGTTGGAAAGAATGGTTGAAAATGTTCGGAACGACCCTCAGAAGTATGCAAAGTGGAAGGTCATAAATGGTACGCTGTGGAAACAGTTTTCCAATCACGGGACGGGTACAGCCTGGAAGAGGGTGATACCGAAGGCTGAAAGAGATTCCATTCTGTATCGGTGTCATGATGACCCGAAAGCTGGCCATATGGGTGCCGACCGGACATTAGCGCGCGTCGCTCAGAACTTTTATTGGCCTGGAATGAAGAAAGATATCGGGGAATACGTAAAAAAGTGCAAGGTATGCCAGGCCTGCAAAGTTATAAGGAAGGCTCCGGTGGGTTTAATGTCATCCCGAGTAGGCGAAGCGAAGGACCCGTGGGAGATGATATGCATAGATCTAGTAGGGCCGTTACCGAGATCTACACGGGGTCATTCTTATATACTGACCATTATAGATTACGTTACGAAATACTCAGTAGTGTTACCCGTACGGACAGCAACAGCAGCGACAGTGTTTCGCTTGCTGGAAGAGCAGGTGTTTTTAGTATACGGGGTTCCCAAGGTATTGGTGTGTGATAATGGGGTACAGTTCCGGGGAAGCCAATTTAAGAAAGCGGTGGAAGGTTATGGCGTACGTGTGAGCTATACGGCTCTATATCACCCTCAAGCTAACCCGGCTGAACGACGCAACCAAGACATTAAATGTATGTTGCGATGTTACGCGTCCGATAACCATCGACTGTGGGATACGCATCTAGCTAAGATCGCCTGCGCCTTGCGGACTTACAAACACGAGATCACAGGCTTTTCTCCGTATTTCTTGAATTTCGGAAGAGAGATGGTCACGTACCGAGACGGAATAGAACCTCCGGTGGACCCGGGGGGCGACTTTTTGCCCTTAAAGAATGCGGAAGCTCTAGGAGAAGTTCGCAAAGAGGTGATTCGTAGAATGCAGCAGGCCGCCTCATCCAGTAAAAGACGTTATGATCTTCGCCGACGCACAGAAAACTTCCAGGTGGGAGACAGAGTGTGGAGGAAAAACTATGTCTTATCCGACGCTAGTAAGCATTTCGCGGCGAAATTAGCTCCAACGTTCGTCGGTCCTTTCACAATAAAAGTGAAAACATCCGCCTGGACTTTCGAGCTTGTCGACGAAAGGGGAAAAGCGGTCGGTAATTGGCACGCGAAAGATTTAAAGAAATATTTAGGTGGTGAAGATAGATCGGTCGGTACGGGCTAAGGGCGCACGATTCAAGCGAATTTAGAGTAGGATAAGAAAGATAGTTCAGATGGTGGTGGTGGGTTGCATTATAAGATTGTTAGGGTAGTAGGTACAGTATAAAATCGTTAGGATAGGTAGGTAGCTATGCGTTATTGTGTTCGCAGCTTAGCTGAATATAGAGATAGACCTACGTGATAGTTCCACACTTTTATAATAATGGGTTGAGTTATTTGTTTTTAGCTGATTGATGCATTCGGGAAGAAATCTAGTAGATTATAGAATATCATATACTTTCGAAATATTAAGGTATGGGTGGTTGAATAAGGTAAGGAAAAATAATTATACTTTGAATTTTCTATTTGGGAAAAGTTTAAGTTTAGTGATTTGCATTTAGATTGGTATGTACCGAAAAATAAACGAAATAAGAGATGAATAGAAAACTAGATAGGCTAGATTCAATCTTAATAGGGGTTCGGCTGCGAAGCGAATTGTTTTGGTGGTGGGATAGAAATTTATTTAAATTTAATGATTAGATTTTATGATGAATCTATTTTATGATTAGTCGTTTAGAATGAATTTATATAGGGGTTAGTTATATAAATTGATATTAGTTCTTGATTATAAACAGGAAATAATTACCGAGTCTTTGGTGGTGGGTTTTTTTTTGTTTCCTTTACCATATTTCGGGTTATTGTTTTTTTTCTTTTCCTTTCCTTTCGGGTTTAGTTTTTTTTCCTTTCTTCTGGGTGGCGAGACGTTCTACTTCCGTTTTTTTTGTTCATTTCTGTCTACGTCAGTATAGTTAGCCTAAAATCCAGATCACCTGGCATTAGAATCTTATAAAATATAGAGTAAACAAATACTGACACCATACAAATCTAATCGGAGTTACATAAAAGCATGCATGGGAAAAGTGTGTAGTGGAAGCGTTGATTGAATGTTCCAATTCAGAATTTCTATGGCTGCAATAACGTTATCGAGATCGGAAATGCAATCGGCTAAAGAATCTTCGTTACGACGTAATTTTCCGTTCCGAATTAAGGCCAACTACGGTTTATAGTGGGAGAAATTGGGCCGAGAATTCCACTGAATTCTCTGAAGCGAGGGGGGTGTCACGGCATTCACTTTTTTTTCATAATAAATCGAAAAAAAAAAATCTCCATCGTCCTCTAAAAGAGAACGATGGAGATTGGATAATATTCGCAATTCACGATTTTAATGTTAAGTAGTATTAGGTTTAATGAGTTAGTTATTAGAGTCATGAATGTAATTTAAGGTAGATTAGGTCAGTTGTTGTTACAATCACAATCCCCGAATGTAGTGTAATTAATAGGAAGTCAGTTGATTATCACAAGGCATGCTGAAGGAATATACGACGAGTGACACATAAGTACAAACGAACATTTAACAGACGCACAACTCAGTCGAACATCTGCACATCAACAGCAGAACAACACGAGTAAATTGTGGATATGAGCATCATCATAGTCACCAACGGCAATACCTAAATCGCGAGGCTATCCAAAGCGCAAGAATATCAACGAGATATCGCGATCCGCATCATTATGCCACAAATCCATACACCCGGCAGAGCAATGTATGGGCTGAGTCGTTCATACTGACGACACCAGACCTAGGCCAACAATTGACCTACATACGACTGGTACCGAGTGTATTCCCGAGTTGCTGATTCCCGAACGCAAAGCCACTGATCAAAAGGGCGACTAAAGTTAATGCGAGATTATTGACAGGATCGACCCGAGGCGCGAAGGATAGTCGCCATGCGCGTAGGTAAAACGAGATCAGGACGACATCAGCATTCGAGGCAGGGCATTTTCACAACCGAAACTCGCGGCACGAACAAACTTTCACATTGAGTGTCGGAAGGAATTAGCACTGTCACTACCGACTAGATTCTCACTTGATAGCGGTTAAATGGAAGGAAACGGGGAGGATCGCGGATCAGATTCCTTGTCGAAAGAAAGAAATAATAAGCAGAACTCTCACTTACCTGGAAAATGTATCGAAAGGCTGTGGTGCTCGCAGGTTGATTTGCCGACAACACAATTGACATAAACAAATGTTGACAAGTCGGAAATGTCACGAAGTGGAAAACGTCAGTTAAGATGTTCCAAAATCGGACCGTCCCGAATTGGATCGCGAGGTGAATTCGCAACCCAACACTCAGACAAGTGAAAGCGATAGAGGGCGAGCGCCGGGAACGTTATTTTTAAAATCCCGCTACCGCCAGGAAAATTTTCCTGTGAGCGGGATCACGGAAATTCTTTCTTTCTGATTGGAGCCGGGTGAGTGATTGGAGGTGTTAGATTGCTGCGGATTTTAATTGGGATTATCTTTTTCTATCCATTTCATTCCGAAAACTCGAACATCTAATTAATATTGATGGTGCCTGACGACGAGGGTTTTCAAGATATAATCGACAGTAGGAGCGAGTATCTCGAGTTAATCGATTTTGACCTGAACTGATATATTGGGAAATAGACGGGAAGATCATTGTTCGGAGGAAAAAAATTCGCGAAGCCGGGAAGTGGTAGCTGATCGAGTAGAACAGATTTCGGAGAACAGCGTGATATTGAATTCCTGTTGGCATAAGTAACAGTCGGCGGAAAAGGGCCCCATCGAGGGAGAACGTTCGCATCGCGGCGATCCAGCATCGGCAATTGGTGTAGAATCCAGGTTAGATATTATTTAGCATTATATGTATTATAGAGTTATCTATGTATGAATTCGAGAGCTAATAAGTTGGTTACCATTACATGGTAACGCGATAAGATTAATACGAACATTGTGCGTAAAGTCGTAATAAAGTGTTAAATCGAAATTGCGCCGGTTATAATTGCCGTGATTGGTGTTAGTGTCGAATATAGTACGCCGTCTACCTCTTCTCGCTTCAGGGCGACGGTAGTGAGGCAATTCTTGGTAATAGAAGCGAGTGGCGCCCACTCGCGACCTTCTCCGCGAGCTAAAGCCGCCCAAAGATTGCCGCCCTTGCGTCCCAGTTAGGGGAAAAGGGTTTTTCGTGCACGTTAAAGATTACGGTGACAAATTGGCGCCCAACGTGGGGCATAAAACGGTACTAACGGGAAAAACGGTACTCGAGAAAATTTTAGGAGCCAAGTCCCAAATTGTGGGAAGGCTGATAGGCGCGTAGAATCGCATATAAAGTTAACCGAAAAGCGTATTTGAAAGTAGTTTTTACCGCGGAAATCGTTTATTGTTGCTAATAGGAAGTTTGCCAGTTAAACTTTTTACGAATTACGTGGAGAATATTGACATAATATATTTTTGAATTAATCATATATTATTGAATTGAGCGTTTTGCGAAAACATTTTGTTACATTGATATCTATATATCTATTGAAATTCTGAATTTGGTGTGTGTGGTTGAGAATAGAAAAAGTGTGTGAGTGCAGATAGTGAAAATTAAACTTATTTGAATTGCGGTTGAATTGTGGGTGTGTGAATATGATAGGTTAGGAAGTAAGAGGCCATTCTTTTTCAGGTTCTATTTGTGAATTAGATATTTTGCGTTATCATTAGCGGGTTGCGGGTGTTTATTTTAGTAGGAAGGTAACTCGGGTTCCGCAGAAGGAATACATTTAGAGTAATTTTTGGGAGTGTTATTGTTAGGGAGTGATTAGGGTGAATTTTCAGGATCTTCGCGCAAACAATTTCCGTGGTCGAGCCATGAAGATCTTGGTGGATCGACTAACTAAGGACGAGCTCACGTACGAGCTGGCCATTCGTGGATTTGACGCAGACACAGTCGACAATATGCGGAAGGCCCTGAGAGCGGCTCTGAAGTCAGAGGCCGCCATGGACACTTCCTATGTCGAAGCCGAATACCCTTTCGATTTTGAGGCGGATTTCCGGGAACTGCTAGCTAAAGTGACAGAGGCCGAGGAACTGGTGGAGAGGGTGACGAGCGGCAAGGAATCCCTGGAATACCTGAAAGCGAAATGTAGAATAGAGTTTGGGTTTCGTAGACTGGGGAACATACGGGCAGTAACACTGGAGCAAAAGGAAGGTGCGAAAAAGCTTCGGAACAGGTTCATTATGGCGATGGGGGCATTGGTGGAGAAAGGGGAAGACCCCAGCGACGACGAGGCAGAACCAAGTGGTATGGTTCGGGAAGCAGTATCGGTACAACAAACTAAAGTAGTCAGTCCGACGGAGGTGGCCAAATGGGGCCTTCAGTTTACGGGCGATTCAAGTGGATCGGTGAATGCCTTTTTGGAGCGCGTTGAGGAGTTACGGCAGGCCCGAGGGCTTTCGAAGTCACAGCTGTTTACGTCGGCGGTAGATCTCTTCGACGCAAAAGCGCTCATATGGTTTCGCGCGAATCGAACGCGGGTTAAGTGCTGGGACGAACTGATGCAAGAACTGAAAGCAGAGTTCCTGCCGTCTGACTACGAGGACCGTTTGTGGGACGAGATCCGGAAGAGAACGATGGGAGAAAGTGAGTCCATGGGGGTGTACGTGGCGACCATGGAGCGCTTGTTCAGTCGCCTTAAGGTTAACTGCACGGAGCAGGAAAAGCTGCGCATTCTGCGACGCAACATCGCACCGTTTTACCAGCAGAAGCTCTGTTTGACTCCGGTCGAGTCGATCGCGGAGTTAGTAAAGTTAGGTCGGACTTTGGATGCTACCAGGGCATCAATAGCGGCTTTTGTACCACCAAACACGCGCTCTAGGCGTTGTTTGGAGCCCGATCTAGCGTATGTGGGCCCGGGAATCACGGATCAAGTGGCAGCGTTGGCGGGACAGCGACAGGTACAGTGTTGGAACTGCAAGCGTGAAGGGCACATGTCCCGAGAGTGCAGGGAGCCTCGGCGTTGTTTCGGGTGTGGTCGTCAAGGGGTGATGCGATCTGCGTGTCCGAATTGTCAGGCGAGAGGTAGCAGCCAGGAGGGCCGAAATCGGGGCAGGATACAGGGGTCGGGAAACGATCAGCGTGCTCACTAGGCGGCCAAGGGAGCACTAAGAATAGGCCGCAGCGGTCGGGACATTCCCCAAAGGTAGACTACGCGCTGGCAGAAAATGACCATGATAGTCGCCCGCACTTGCATGTGGAAATAGAGGGCGTAATCATGGAAGGATTGTTAGACTCAGGGGCGAGTCGCACGATCATAGGGGAGAAGGGATGGTCATTATTAGCAGGGAAAGAATTAACGCTGATCCGTGATGGAATTTGTGAGGTACGACTCGCCAACGGCGATATGTGTTCGGTAGCAGGAGCGGTGAAGTTGAATTTCGCCCTGAACGGACGTCGTTATTTGCTGGAGGTGTTAGTTATCCCAAACATTCCTCAGCAAGTTATTTTGGGAGTTGACTTTTGGGAGCGGTTTGGTGTCGTTTTGGACATGAAGGGACGACAGTGGACGTCGGTAGCTGCGGCGGAGGCTGGAACGAGGAAGTCGCTACGAAGTCAATCTCATCTATCGGAGGTGGAGGCAGAGTCTCTGGCGGGGCTGTTGGAGGAACAGTTCCGATTGATGGGCGATGGTTTGGGCTGTGCTAAGTCAGTGGAGCATGTGATAAAGACGATGGCGGCCCCAATTAAACAGCGGTATTATCCGGTCTCTCCTGCAGTACAGCGTCAAATAAACTCAGAGCTGGATGAGATGCTGGAGATGGGGGTAGTGGAGCCATCGGCGAGTCCCTGGTCGTCACCAATTTTATTAGTCCGGAAGAAGGATGGACGATATAGGTTCTGTGTGGATTTCAGAAAACTGAATTCAGTATCGGAAAAAGACGCGTACCCCTTGCCATATATCGCAGCAACGCTAGACAAGCTACGGAATGCGAGGTATTTGTCTACGCTGGATGTGAAGTCAGCGTACTGGCAAGTACCCATGGCGAAAAATTCACAGCCATATACGGCATTTACGGTACCGGGGAGGGGCCTCTTTCATTTTTTGCGAATGCCTTTCGGACTCCACAATTCGGGTGCAACGTGGCAGCGCCTAATTGATACCGTCCTGGGTCCAACTCTCGAGCCATACGTTTTCACGTATCTCGATGATATAATTGTGGTGACGGACACCTTTGATCGACATGTGGAGGTACTGCGAGAGGTATTCTCACGATTGCGAGAGGAGGGGCTACGCGTTTCGAAAGAGAAATGTCAATTCTGCAGGCCGCAGCTTAAATATCTGGGATATGTGGTGAACGAGGAGGGGCTACAGGTAGACTCCGAGAAAGTGGAGGCCATCAGCGAGTTTCCGCGGCCTAAGATGGTTAAGCAAGTTAGGCAGTTGCTGGGCATGGTGTCTTGGTATCGGCGGTTTATCCCGAACCATGCTACCATGGTTGCGCCGCTGAGCGACCTACTTAAAAAAGGACGCAAGTTCTGTTGGTCCCCTGACTGTGAGCGGGCATTCGTCGAGTGTAAACGTAAACTGTCCACGGCTCCGATACTGGCGTGCCCAGATTTTGAACTTCCCTTCAAGGTCCAAACTGATGCTTCAGACGTGGGAATAGGGGCTGTGCTGAGCCAGGCGCATGCTACGGGCGAAAAGGTGATATGCTACCTCAGCCGTGCACTGTCCAAACAGGAAAGGAAGTATTCAGTGACCGAGAGAGAATGTCTAGCGGTACTGTGGGCCGTTGAGAAGTTCCGGCCGTACATAGAAGGGACCAAGTTCATTGTCATTACAGACCACCATTCGTTGGTTTGGCTGAACCAGTTAAAAGATCCGACGGGTAGATTGGCGAGGTGGGCAGTACGCCTCCAACAGTTTGATTTCGAGGTGATCCATCGTAAGGGGAAGGAGCATTTGGTTCCGGATGCGCTCTCTCGGGCAGTGGTAGAGGTGGATGACATTGCGGCGCCCCAAGCAACGGATCCATGGTTGGAAAGAATGGTTGAAAATGTTCGGAACGACCCTCAGAAGTATGCAAAGTGGAAGGTCATAAATGGTACGCTGTGGAAACAGTTTTCCAATCACGGGACGGGTACAGCCTGGAAGAGGGTGATACCGAAGGCTGAAAGAGATTCCATTCTGTATCGGTGTCATGATGACCCGAAAGCTGGCCATATGGGTGCCGACCGGACATTAGCGCGCGTCGCTCAGAACTTTTATTGGCCTGGAATGAAGAAAGATATCGGGGAATACGTAAAAAAGTGCAAGGTATGCCAGGCCTGCAAAGTTATAAGGAAGGCTCCGGTGGGTTTAATGTCATCCCGAGTAGGCGAAGCGAAGGACCCGTGGGAGATGATATGCATAGATCTAGTAGGGCCGTTACCGAGATCTACACGGGGTCATTCTTATATACTGACCATTATAGATTACGTTACGAAATACTCAGTAGTGTTACCCGTACGGACAGCAACAGCAGCGACAGTGTTTCGCTTGCTGGAAGAGCAGGTGTTTTTAGTATACGGGGTTCCCAAGGTATTGGTGTGTGATAATGGGGTACAGTTCCGGGGAAGCCAATTTAAGAAAGCGGTGGAAGGTTATGGCGTACGTGTGAGCTATACGGCTCTATATCACCCTCAAGCTAACCCGGCTGAACGACGCAACCAAGACATTAAATGTATGTTGCGATGTTACGCGTCCGATAACCATCGACTGTGGGATACGCATCTAGCTAAGATCGCCTGCGCCTTGCGGACTTACAAACACGAGATCACAGGCTTTTCTCCGTATTTCTTGAATTTCGGAAGAGAGATGGTCACGTACCGAGACGGAATAGAACCTCCGGTGGACCCGGGGGGCGACTTTTTGCCCTTAAAGAATGCGGAAGCTCTAGGAGAAGTTCGCAAAGAGGTGATTCGTAGAATGCAGCAGGCCGCCTCATCCAGTAAAAGACGTTATGATCTTCGCCGACGCACAGAAAACTTCCAGGTGGGAGACAGAGTGTGGAGGAAAAACTATGTCTTATCCGACGCTAGTAAGCATTTCGCGGCGAAATTAGCTCCAACGTTCGTCGGTCCTTTCACAATAAAAGTGAAAACATCCGCCTGGACTTTCGAGCTTGTCGACGAAAGGGGAAAAGCGGTCGGTAATTGGCACGCGAAAGATTTAAAGAAATATTTAGGTGGTGAAGATAGATCGGTCGGTACGGGCTAAGGGCGCACGATTCAAGCGAATTTAGAGTAGGATAAGAAAGATAGTTCAGATGGTGGTGGTGGGTTGCATTATAAGATTGTTAGGGTAGTAGGTACAGTATAAAATCGTTAGGATAGGTAGGTAGCTATGCGTTATTGTGTTCGCAGCTTAGCTGAATATAGAGATAGACCTACGTGATAGTTCCACACTTTTATAATAATGGGTTGAGTTATTTGTTTTTAGCTGATTGATGCATTCGGGAAGAAATCTAGTAGATTATAGAATATCATATACTTTCGAAATATTAAGGTATGGGTGGTTGAATAAGGTAAGGAAAAATAATTATACTTTGAATTTTCTATTTGGGAAAAGTTTAAGTTTAGTGATTTGCATTTAGATTGGTATGTACCGAAAAATAAACGAAATAAGAGATGAATAGAAAACTAGATAGGCTAGATTCAATCTTAATAGGGGTTCGGCTGCGAAGCGAATTGTTTTGGTGGTGGGATAGAAATTTATTTAAATTTAATGATTAGATTTTATGATGAATCTATTTTATGATTAGTCGTTTAGAATGAATTTATATAGGGGTTAGTTATATAAATTGATATTAGTTCTTGATTATAAACAGGAAATAATTACCGAGTCTTTGGTGGTGGGTTTTTTTTTGTTTCCTTTACCATATTTCGGGTTATTGTTTTTTTTCTTTTCCTTTCCTTTCGGGTTTAGTTTTTTTTCCTTTCTTCTGGGTGGCGAGACGTTCTACTTCCGTTTTTTTTGTTCATTTCTGTCTACGTCAGTATAGTTAGCCTAAAATCCAGATCACCTGGCATTAGAATCTTATAAAATATAGAGTAAACAAATACTGACACCATACAAATCTAATCGGAGTTACATAAAAGCATGCATGGGAAAAGTGTGTAGTGGAAGCGTTGATTGAATGTTCCAATTCAGAATTTCTATGGCTGCAATAACGTTATCGAGATCGGAAATGCAATCGGCTAAAGAATCTTCGTTACGACGTAATTTTCCGTTCCGAATTAAGGCCAACTACGGTTTATAGTGGGAGAAATTGGGCCGAGAATTCCACTGAATTCTCTGAAGCGAGGGGGGTGTCACGGCATTCACTTTTTTTTCATAATAAATCGAAAAAAAAAAATCTCCATCGTCCTCTAAAAGAGAACGATGGAGATTGGATAATATTCGCAATTCACGATTTTAATGTTAAGTAGTATTAGGTTTAATGAGTTAGTTATTAGAGTCATGAATGTAATTTAAGGTAGATTAGGTCAGTTGTTGTTACAATCACAATCCCCGAATGTAGTGTAATTAATAGGAAGTCAGTTGATTATCACAAGGCATGCTGAAGGAATATACGACGAGTGACACATAAGTACAAACGAACATTTAACAGACGCACAACTCAGTCGAACATCTGCACATCAACAGCAGAACAACACGAGTAAATTGTGGATATGAGCATCATCATAGTCACCAACGGCAATACCTAGATCGCGAGGCTATCCAAAGCGCAAGAATATCAACGAGATATCGCGATCCGCATCATTATGCCACAAATCCATACACCCGGCAGAGCAATGTATGGGCTGAGTCGTTCATACTGACGACACCAGACCTAGGCCAACAATTGACCTACATACGACTGGTACCGAGTGTATTCCCGAGTTGCTGATTCCCGAACGCAAAGCCACTGATCAAAAGGGCGACTAAAGTTAATGCGAGATTATTGACAGGATCGACCCGAGGCGCGAAGGATAGTCGCCATGCGCGTAGGTAAAACGAGATCAGGACGACATCAGCATTCGAGGCAGGGCATTTTCACAACCGAAACTCGCGGCACGAACAAACTTTCACATTGAGTGTCGGAAGGAATTAGCACTGTCACTACCGACTAGATTCTCACTTGATAGCGGTTAAATGGAAGGAAACGGGGAGGATCGCGGATCAGATTCCTTGTCGAAAGAAAGAAATAATAAGCAGAACTCTCACTTACCTGGAAAATGTATCGAAAGGCTGTGGTGCTCGCAGGTTGATTTGCCGACAACACAATTGACATAAACAAATGTTGACAAGTCGGAAATGTCACGAAGTGGAAAACGTCAGTTAAGATGTTCCAAAATCGGACCGTCCCGAATTGGATCGCGAGGTGAATTCGCAACCCAACACTCAGACAAGTGAAAGCGATAGAGGGCGAGCGCCGGGAACGTTATTTTTAAAATCCCGCTACCGCCAGGAAAATTTTCCTGTGAGCGGGATCACGGAAATTCTTTCTTTCTGATTGGAGCCGGGTGAGTGATTGGAGGTGTTAGATTGCTGCGGATTTTAATTGGGATTATCTTTTTCTATCCATTTCATTCCGAAAACTCGAACATCTAATTAATATTGATGGTGCCTGACGACGAGGGTTTTCAAGATATAATCGACAGTAGGAGCGAGTATCTCGAGTTAATCGATTTTGACCTGAACTGATATATTGGGAAATAGACGGGAAGATCATTGTTCGGAGGAAAAAAATTCGCGAAGCCGGGAAGTGGTAGCTGATCGAGTAGAACAGATTTCGGAGAACAGCGTGATATTGAATTCCTGTTGGCATAAGTAACAGTCGGCGGAAAAGGGCCCCATCGAGGGAGAACGTTCGCATCGCGGCGATCCAGCATCGGCAATTGGTGTAGAATCCAGGTTAGATATTATTTAGCATTATATGTATTATAGAGTTATCTATGTATGAATTCGAGAGCTAATAAGTTGGTTACCATTACATGGTAACGCGATAAGATTAATACGAACATTGTGCGTAAAGTCGTAATAAAGTGTTGAATCGAAATTGCGCCGGTTATAATTGCCGTGATTGGTGTTAGTGTCGAATATAGTACGCCGTCTACCTCTTCTCGCTTCAGGGCGACGGTAGTGAGGCAATTCTTGGTAATAGAAGCGAGTGGCGCCCACTCGCGACCTTCTCCGCGAGCTAAAGCCGCCCAAAGATTGCCGCCCTTGCGTCCCAGTTAGGGGAAAAGGGTTTTTCGTGCACGTTAAAGATTACGGTGACAATACTGAGATGATAATGATACAAAATAAAGAACTTATAAACAAAATCAAAGTGAAAAAGTACAAATTCAAAATAAGAAAAATAGAGAAAAATAAGAAAAGGAAATAAGACTTAATTGAATTAGTAGAAAACAAAACATTATTTTTCAGAAAAGTTTTAAAGGTATATAATGTCGGCGGTAGAGGACCAAACTGTAGATCATTATGTTGCCTCAGTAATCGCAACAGCGGAGAATAAAAAAAGATATCAGTGCGCGCAAATGGCACACTAAACTCAAACGAAGAGCGGGTGCCATGCACTGCTACACGGACAGAAACATGGCTGCTGATGTCGGAATCTACCAACCCATGAAACAATTTGAAGAGTAGGCACTCATCCAGGAAAAGTCTCCGTGATTCGAGGGAAGGGAGATGAAGGAACGACAGACGATCACTATAAAGACGGTAAGGAAGCTGAAATTTATAAAACAGGGTGCGAGTGAATCTGCGTTCAACCGACTCCAACGCAGTATTTAAGTAGACAAAACGAGGACACCAAACTTGACAGCAATATTCAATGATACTACGTACAAAGGAGTGGAAAAGGTGTACACAGGTGGAAATATTAACGAAAGCTTTAGAGGATCTAATAATAAAACCGGATAATTTAGAGGCCCTGGCAGTAATGTAAGAAATATGCTTACCAAACATTACGCCAAGCCACAAACAGAGTAGGAGAACATCAAAGGTGAAATTTTCAAAGAGAAAGACATTTTGTGACATTTCGCGATGTTCAAAGTGAGAGCATTGCAAGCGCACCAAGTCTGTAGGCTGTTGAGATCGTTTTGTAAAACCATACAGTCATCTTGTGACTCAATCACTCGAAACATCTTGAAATCGTCGGCATACAAAAGACAAGAAGAATGGATTAAAGGAGGGAGATCGTTTATGAACAAAAGAAAGAGAAGAGGACCAAGGATAGGCCCTTGCGGAACACCTGGTGCAGGATAAAAAGAATTGAAGAGGAGGAATTAACAGTTACAATACAGGTACGGTCGAGGATGTAAAAGTTAAACCAGGAAAGAAGAGGACCAGCAATGCCATCGTACCTTAGCTTTTGAAGAAGGAGGTTATGGTTAACGGTGTCAAAGGCTTTGGAAAAGTCGGTATAAAGTATATCAACCTGCTTTTGATGGGTAAGAGCGGATGCGACCGTGTGTGTGTGAAGGAGAGAAGATTGGTTAAAGTTGATTTACCTTTGACAAAACCATGCTGCTCATGAGCGAGAGTAGGCTGGATAAAGGAGTAGACTCGCTTGTAAACCACTTTTTCAAGGATCTTGCCAAAGCAAGGAAGAAGGGAAATAGGACGGTAGTTTGAGATGCATGTACGATCACCGGCTTTATGTATAGGAAAGATGTTGGCAATTTTCCAGCGAGAAGGAAAAGAACCAGAAGATATACTTAAGTTGAACAAGATAGAAAGATATACTATATTGAACATGAAACAGCACCGAAACATACATGCATATCTACTCCATAGATACTTGTAGATAGACATGTATAAAATTTTGCCACAATTTGAAAATAATCTTCAGTCGGTGATTTTATTTTTCAGTTCACTGGTAGCAAAACAACATCTCTGCATATTTACTAATTCGCTCATAGTAGCTTTACATATTGCCCACTAAGTGATAAATTCAAACACTTCCTCTCTCACTAGCTTCATTAGTACCGACTTGCATAAATTCTATTTTATTGGAATTCGTGTACTTACTGAAAATCTTGTGTCCAAAAGGATCCGACACTATCACCTGCGTCATAAATGTCACGAATTTATGCAAATACCATTTTCAATAGATTCTTTGATTCAATTCAATTATCACCTGCTCGCTAAAGAAACATCTAACTGTGAGATTCTCACGTGATGTTTTATGAATTGAATGACAGTATCAATTTGTTTTTAATTAGGTCGTCGTACACACTACTGGCCAACTCATTCAACTGGAAATTTGTATTTTTTTTCCTAACCAGCTCGCATTAATCTTAAAGAAAATTACATAACTTCACAATCAAGTCATTTGACTTGGTACGTTTTCCCAGTTTTCTTTATATATACGTCTTGCACACGTATATATATGTATGTAACGCATCAGTACCACAAATCGATGCTAGTCATTAGAATCGGATGCTTATTACGGTGCTCTCATGTAATTACTGCAACATATTACCGCATGACTGTGCATACGCATTTACTATATAATAAAGTAAGAGGGTAGACATCTTAAGATATTAAGAGTCGAAACTTGATTTCGACGAGAAACAAACGATATAAATCAAATTGAATTAAATGACTTTTAAAATTGCCCGTTGAACGTAGGCTGGCAGTACTTGCAGACGCGCAAACACAGCTAGCCCTGGTGTCACTGCATATGCTCAGCATGAAATCAATAGCTAGCTTCCACATCATATACCCTGCTTCGCCGTGTCCGTTCAGCATGCCAGCATACTAGTTGGCTTAGACAGTGGACCTAGTTGCGTGAAACGCAACTATCTCATACTCGTAAATGCGAAAAAACTTGAAAAGGCAAAAATAAATTATTAGACATACTGGACGTAGGAACAAGATTATCGTTTGTATCGCAAAAAGTGAAATACCTTGCATTGCAATCGCGGCAAGTTGGCAAACGGCCTCATAGGAACAACAAAGCATGTGAGTGAAAGTTGCCTGGTTGAATGGCTGCTGTTGACTGGGCAAGGGATTTTCGATTTATATGATATCTACCACATACTAGCTGCTTGATATGTTAATCAGAAGTTGCGATATGCCAATGAACTCACACAGTTTGTTCACAGGTACTAAAGTGAAACGCTTTAAGCATACCAAAGTGTACCAAAAAAAGGCATTTCCTTAAAAGTGTGCTGTCCGCAAATTTCGTTCTCGATTGTTGCTTTGTTTTGTGGGATCGGACTTTTTTCGGGTTTTTTTTTTGCAGTTTATTGTATACGATTTCGTTATGCGAACATCGCAGATATTGTTATGGTTTGATATGTAGGCGGATGACTTAAGTCTATTGACCTTCGATTATCTGGTTACTAAACGAAAAATGCATATGATTTTTCATCTCGTTGGAATATAATTTAAATCTTTTTTTTGTTTACGTGTTTTTTTTGTTTACGTGTTCAATTTAACATTAGGTCTGAATCCAAAAATATTATTTTCAGTTTCAGAATGTCTAATAGAGTGGTAATGTGGTTATCCTTTGTATCCAAAATGCAAACATCGATGCACCGTGAACTAGAGAGCAGCCAAATCCGCTATAGGTATATCTAGCTTGCACTGTTACAGGTACAGTTATCAGTCAGATGTTGTCTCGACAGCGTATGGACATAAGCATCCTTGGCCGTTTGCAAAACCAAGGGAAACTTACTTTTAATTATGTAATGAGAATGTGTACGAGGTTTTAGAACGTAATTTTTGTTTGTAATGGCTAAAATCTAATCTCACCAAGGAAAAATGTGTCTGATGAATTCTATGTACTATTATCAAACAATACTCTGCACGTTTGTTTTTATTCCCTGCTACTTTTATTCGAGGAAAAGTTGAGAAAAGTGAAAATTTCATGAAATTGCATTCGTGAATTCATCGAAATAATTACTTGGCGAAATTTGTGTTTCTTTTCTCTGATGTTCCTAAACCTCGCTCATATTATATTTATAGCACACAGGCGACACGCATAGTTGCACAACTATATGCACAGTATTTTTAGGTAGGAAGCTCTACTCACTAAGGCACCCATCCAAAGCAGTGGTTTACTGCTCACAGGTTCGAATCCCACCGTATGCTCATGGTTATATTTGTTCCTCTTGTGTTGTCTTAACAGCTAGCGACTGCGCATAATGGCAGCGCCCTACAAATTAAGTGTCATATCATAGCTTTAGCAATGAATGTGCATAACACCAGCGCACTTCAAAGAATTAAGTGTGGAACTTAAATAAAAGTGGAATTAATTGAATCGGCTTCTCCCATATATATTGCCCTACCGCCATAGCTAAACTTTCGCTTCAAAGAGTAATCCCTTGAGCTATGGCATTATCCTAGAAAAAAAAACCGTTAGGTACACGATACATGTACTAAGTTTTTTACTTCATTGCAGGTGCAAGATTTCGCTTCTAACATGCCGTCGTCTAGGCCAGCTGCCCAACTTAGACTGGAAAATTAAAGTTTGCAGAACCATATAATACTCTGGATTTTGGTGAGGTAGTTACAGGTAAGATAATCAATTTTCCCAACTATTTTGTTTTTTTTTTGGGAGGAAAAATATTGAGTGTATGTGAGATAGCGTCAAAGATGAAATTCTGCAAATAATCTGTCCGTGAACTTATACAAAGTTGTGGTGAATCAGGCTCAATCAAGCAGAAAACTGCCTCGGGATCCAAAAAAATGCATCAAGTTACAACGACCGCATACTGAATCGCATGCGCTTGCGAAATCGTTTCAAAGCAGCAGAAGATATAAGAAAGGATTCATTGTAGCTAGAAGGACAGAAACCAGCAAGGAAACTGGCAGGCGGAGAGGCAAGCTTGTGCGGCAGACGTCCTATGATAAAACTACTACTGACGAAAACAAAGCGGCAGACGCGTTCTTCGTGAGCAAGCAGATTGAAATTAAAAACATACACCGAGCAATAAAGGAGCAGAATCTACCTCATAAAGGGACCGAATTACCTGCAAATTTGCAGTTGCTTGATGTGGATAGGCGTTCTAATCTTGAGGTAAAATGGAATATAATCAGGAAAATGAGCTAAGAAAAGTGTCTATGGTGTTATATTATATTGACCTAGAAGGTGTTAAAATTGTCAATTCATTCAGCGTGGACAATGAGAAGGGGTAGGATGACGTCACAAATGGGGTCTTCTTCGTCAGCGATTATCGGCCCGCACACGGCACCTCAACAGGGCTGTTTATCAGCTTGACTGGAACCGCTTTACATATGTCCCAAATGGAACAGATTGAAAGTGTCAAAGTAGGTTAACAGCCTAGTTGAGCTGATAAACAACCCGAAGTGCAGGCGCCATGGTAATCACTGATGTCATCGTTCTCCTCATTTGTGACGTCATTTTCTTCCCCATTGTCCTCTTTCTTATTGTCCTGGGCCAGAACTTCTATACCTATTGTGGTGAAGTAAATCAAACTAACATAGTTAGTCGCTAAGTTTGACAGTTATTTCGACCCGGAGGAAAATTTGAAGGTAAATTGTAATATATTTTTTACAACAACACAAAAAAAAACCTGTTGAAGACTTGAAAAACTTTTACATTGGCTAACTAAATAAAAGTTTATATGTTGAATTTTGAATTGAGAAGAGAGCTTATTACATATATTTTAATTTGGAATATGTCAAAATTAACAACATTTCACATAAATAATATATATCTAAAATAGTATTAGCTTACAAGCCAGAGTTTTGCCTTCAAATTTATCTAGATACACATCATTTAAAAAGAGCTACATACAGATCTCAATATGAGATTCAATTTAAATTGAAGGAAGCTAGGTTCTTTTTTCATCTAGATACTTTCTCAGGGTTCTGGATATTGGAGCTTGACAAGAGTAGTACTTTTGGAAGTCACAAGTTTTTAAAAGATCCATATGATATTGAATCAGCTCCAGGATTTTTGTTAATTTACCTGGAGTGCTAGTTTTTGTTGATGACCTATTAGTTCATGGCAAAAATGAAATTCATTATAATGAGTGACTAAAAACTGTATTTGCGGGAGCTACGAAAAAGGATTTGCGTTCCTAATTAGCTTACTAGCAGATATTTTTCAATACACAGTGGGGACTTCCTTTTAAGGAAGAAAACCTATCGCCTATGAACCAAAATCTTTAACATATAGTCAAAGGAGTTTCGTACAAATAGAGAAGGAACTTTGCACTATTCTTTTCGCGTGTTTTAAATGTCACTAATAGTTTTATGACTGCAAATGGTCAAACCTTTAATATATTATTTATTTATTTATTGTTATATACTTAATTATTTATTATTATCTACTTTTTCAGGTGAACGGAAGTGCATTTCAAACACTCTATCACGTGACTCCCTTCCAGATTCTGATACAACTGAATTAGAGTCAGATTTAACGATGCATGTTTAAAGTTTATTATCTAGCATAGCAGTATTAGCTGATAAATTTCGAAATTAAATTTGTTTTCGCGAGAACTCATGACTCAGTGATCAGATCTAATTGAAATTTACAGCTTGCATTGGTATTGAGTAGAACCAGGTTGGAAAGAAGCGATTTTGAAATATGGACAACCCTGCGGCAGGATTGCCATGTTGAAAAATCACTGAGAAAAAACTGTTTTTTGTCCTGTAAATTTCCATCCAGTCACCAGAATTTACGAAGTAGCTAGATTCTAAGCCAACGTTTCGTAGAAATGTGGTAAAAAAATTAGATTGGATCTGCCAGCTTTGCCAACTTTTGTTTCTTGATTCTTGAAAATTCGCTCAGCAAAATAAAACTTTTTGCCCTATAACTTCCAGTGTAAATATGAAACCGAAACAAAATTCATGTGGTAAATCGACCTTATGGTAAGTCAAATTTGGCAGGAATTCGGTGGAAAAACAATTAAAAAAATAATAATTAAATTTTCAAATGGTAATGATCTTGTGTATAAACAACAAATGCCAAGATTTCGACAATTTGACAAGTAATGTTTTTACCCCTTTAGCTTCCAATGCAGTCATCGGATCGAAACGAGATTCACAAAATTAATCGGCCTGAACGTGGATCAGGTTTGTTACACTTTTGGTTTGGTCATAGCAGAGCGTTGCCACACAAAGCATTATTTTCATTTCGGTGTCAACAAATGCTACCGTTAAATATTCATATGACAAACGTCTACAATAAAATTAAGCGATTAATGTTTAAATTATCCAGGCATAAGAAATTGTTCGAATGGCAGCCCCAAACATTTTTCTATCCCTGTGATTGTCGATGCAGTCATCGGAATCAATTATGACGTAAAGCAGTTGAGGTAGACTCTTAGTTGCAGTGCTAACAAAGTGGTGCAAGCACTGAGCATTTTCAACATTTATGTTATAAGAAATGCTGCTTTCAAAGCTTTGTAAGATAAGCATTCGATAATGAATGTAAGTAACAAGTTTTAAAAAAGATTTTGAAATCCTGCAAGAGGTGATCCTGAGAAGCTTTCCACCCTATGAGCTTGAATGCATTCTTGAGATCAGAGTGGTATATGGTCTTTGAAACAGGTTCGCTGCAGTAAAGAGTACCTGTGGTAGAATATGCACTCAGCATATACACGATTCTTCTACTTTTCTTCAAAAATTAGGGTTTTTAGCGGTTTCTATGCTCTAGAGTTTTCTTTTAGTTTTTTATGTATATTTTTAAATCACCTAATTTTTGACTTCGAAACAATTTAATTTCTTTTGTTTTTTTTTCATACATTGGCATAGAACATTCGGTTCTAATAGCATGTTCTTACTAAGGCTAATAGCATGTTCACACTGAGGCTAATAGTACGTTCGCACTGAGGCTGAATTACGCGATTTCGATCAGCTAATCGATTTAAGACCAAATCGATCACAAAGGTACTTGATTTACCCTACATTTGTCTCGGTTTTCGACAGTCCAAGAGCGTACTGAATTCTATTCGTAAGAAGGAAAACAAGTTTGAATGAACTGTCATTTGAATTTGGTTCCAGTGAAAACAGAGAAGATTGAACACAAAGGAGATTGTGGGGCGCACAAACATCGTTCAACATTTTCAACAAATATCACGCTTACCTAATCGCTCATATAAATTTGAATTACATCGTCCGCTAAACTCGAAATCACTTCGGCCAATGCGAACGCCTCACCTGATTTCGTTGTCAGTACGAAATTACTATTAAATGTATATCAAAATAAGTAAATAAACGATTTTTTCAATTCACACAGCCTATTTTATAAAGCAATAAAGCTATGCGGTGAAGATGATATCAAATCTTTCATAAGAAGGAAGACAATTTCAGTTTTGCAGCAACTCTTTCAAGGTGCTGTAAATTAAAGCACAATTGATTGTTTTGTATGTTTCAACCTAAAAATATTGATTGAGAATTAAAAGTCAAATCATGTAGTTTTTTTCAGAATATATTGCATGTAAATATTTTGCAAAGTACTCATATATGTATATTTCATGAAGTCAATTGAACCTGACATACAACCAATTGTATAATTTTAATATTAATCAAATCAAGATTCCATCACTGCGACAATAGCTTCTAGAATTACTATGAAAAGCGCTCTTGCAATAAAACTGCATTTTATAGGATTCAATGTAAAGTTGACTGATAAAAGAATCTCTAAAATGCTCATTCAAAGGCTATATGACACATTTACCGATAATTTGATTCCATTTACTACAAATCAAGTTATTCATGCATGTATGGAATTTATTTGGATTGTATCATAAAGCTATCGAATTATTTTCCAAACTAATGGGGAAATCGCAAAATTAAACTTCATATTCGATTTTCTAAATAAGTCAATTGTTTTTGATTCAGTTGACAACATTTTTCACATTAAAGCATAGCAAAAATTATTAATTCTTTCGGCATCAAATCAAATTTATATCTGATTTCATTGTTTTGCCCATGATCATACCATACGTACGTGCATACTCGCAATTGAATCAATTCCGCACACGATTCATTTCCTTAGTACAAAATTCAATAATAAAATCGATAAAACTTATCACGTGCCATCCCGATACGATTAAAGGATTTTGATTGCGAATTGTGTTGAAACAATTGGTGTTAATTTATTAAAAGAATTGTTTTTCAATTGAATTGAAAAAATACGATCGTTGCATGCACAATAGAGTGTTAACAGATTCGAAAATGTTTCGTAGTCACGAAAAATTTGCTACAAGTTGGATAAGGATCAATAAATTACGAACGCAATCATTGTGTCGCTTCCGTGATATCACCGAGTTAAACAATAATACAAACCGTGACTAATTACAGCATTCGCATTGTTTTTACCGCTACCTGTCATTTAATTTATAGAATTTATGGAGACATAGCACGCAAGCGTTAATAGTGCTCGTTGAGATATGGTTGAGATGTTGTTTCTAAAATTTGAATTTAGCTGTGTGTAGAGGGTAATTTTGAAGCTCTGCAAGTTAATAAAGACGCTATTAAATATCTATACGGCCTAGTATTTACTCGAGAATCAAAAAACTTTAAGATATCTGAGTAGGTACTCGTCTCCGGAATCAGTAATATTATGGGAGATATATTAAATAATCAAAGGCAGAAAAAACGTTAAGCTTCCTTGAATCTCTCTGGCTAGGGTATCACAATTTATAAAAATTAGATAGTTTTAATCGAATTCTGCATGAGACATTATGTCAGCACAAAACACACACAAGCTTTTATCTACAAAATTTATTGAAAGTATTTTTCGATTAACTTTATAAATTTCAACTCAATCTTTTGTAACTATGCCATCATTTTAAATATGAATATCAATAAAACAATCCGCGCATACTTAGAGAATAGTCAATGTGATAATTAAGACACTAGTGCGTCATTAGCTTCTTTGAATATTTTTTGCCCCATTCAATAATGCTTCATACGTAAAACTTGGATATGAAACACTAACGACATGATCAAGTGAGCTCGGGATGATGGAAGGAAGCCGAAGAAATGCAATGAATTCAAGTCTTCACAAATTTTCCGACAACTGCTCGGCAGAGCTTCAGCTAAGTGGATATTATAGGCTATTTGCTTGAGATTTAATCTGCCCTACTAAGCATAAACGTTCTATCTCCGTTTTAATACTTTCGAGATATTCAATGATATGTGTTTTGATTTGTACTGGAGATATATGGAGAGTGCGTTTTTCAATATTGATTTTAACATACTTTCACAAAAACTAGGTTTTTCAAATTTAGTAGAATGATGTAATAAAGAATTTCATATTTGAATCTGGTGTTAACTCGAAAATGAGAAAAATTCAGATGGAACGTTTATGATTAGTAGGGCAGTACTGCCTTCATCAGTGGTAATTATGTTCCCTGGCCCCGCAAAATTTATTTGTAGATTTATTTTGTGGTGACTTTTCATGCATTTCGAATATTTGTGAAAGCTTATCGATTTTTTTCGGTTTAATTAAAATTAAAACTTCTGAGCATAGTGCTAATTTATAAAGATTTATCTACAAATGTGTGCAAAATGTTGATGTTAAATATGTCGTTTTTAAGGAAATTGTCCACGATGTAACACACATTCGTCGGCTTTCAATATAAGCGGACAGTTCCATAAGTCATCATGACTGACCACTTGGCGGTGCCACTATTACATAAACTTAGTCAGTTTCATAAACTGCAGCTTTTTAAGTGACAACTGATTTCAGGAAAAAATTTTCTGATTTATTACGGCTTGTTGTAGTCGTCTAAAAACAAAAACTTTTGTGTTTTTTTTTTTTGTGAAAATGAGGAAAAGGAGCTCTTGCACTGATGAAGCACTTCCATATAAAATACCGAAAAACCGACAGAATTCAAAAGGTTGAAATGAAGTTTATGACACATCTGCACCACTATTCTTTACCGCTTGTTTTTGGTCACATTACCACAAAGGATGAACCACGTATATATAGGTCTTCACTGAAGAAATGATTGAAAGGATCCTCGATATCGTTGTGAAGGATGAAATTGCATGCGTTTAATGACATGGTAAATATCTAAACTAAAGATGTGACCGCTCTTGCGAACACTGCTACTAATCACACTATTCTTTGAGAAGAACAGTGAATAGTGTGATTGCTTTTGCACACGCTGCTCAACTGGTTGCTGCTCTTTTGCAGTATAGCAAGTTTTGAAATCAGCCGTGTCATAAACGACTACTGCGTCATCGCCTACATTAATAATTGAAAAATATATTGGATACAAAGTGGTTGCGATGATAGTTTTTGGTTGGGTGGAATATAACAAGATGTTTACCAAATTGGTCAAGTTGAAGTAGTAGCCACAACCATACCTTATGAAAGCCTTTTTTCAAACCTGGCATAATGATAGTAGATCAAAGCACGAATTTATCGAACGGAAAAATCGCTAAACTGTTATTTTCATACTATATTTTATAATCATTTTTTATTCAATTGTGAACAGTAAATCATGAAATATGTTTGATTTTCATTGATTTCTTTATATTTTTAAACTAAAAAAAACTCTGAAAAGTCATATTCTCTTATTAATCCAGAAAAAGTCAGAATTAAATTCAAAGAATTAACAGCTACACATACATGATGACATCTTACTTTGAGGTACATCCAATGCATAGCATTTTCAAAACCTCAATACTATACATACCAATCACTTGGTAGCACATTCTTATCGCAGCAAATGCCCAATTAAACCACGTAACATATATACATGCAAGCAACGTACATTTTTCCTACCATGTATATTCACCACAACGGCAAACCATAATTGTATCGTAAGCATATATTACGGAAAATAGCAATCACAGGGAGCGGGTAGCAGCAAATACAGATAGTGAGCAACCATAAGCAGCGAGCAGCACATAAAATTGTGATCGCAGCTGTGATTAAAATCACTGCTACTTTTAGCTGCTTTTTGCTCAAACTGCTCTCTGCGATAGCTGTTCAGTTTAAAGACTAGTTTAGCAGATCTCTAATCTGGATAGGTCATATTTTACACGCTTTGCATGAAAAATTGGATATGAAGAAGTTGTCTGTAAGCTGGGTACCGCATTTTCTCTAATTGGGTCATCAACGCGAACGAATGAACACTTGGAAGAAGTGTTTGGCCGAGTTTTCATAGCCATTGATGAATCATAGATTTATCAACACCTAAAAGCAAGAAGCAGTCAAAATAGTGGGCACTATCGGACTTGAATGTTCCGGAAAAGGCAAAAAGTAATGTCAATTATTTTTATGGAGTAGCGAGGGGTAATCTACATCGAATATCTTGAAAGAGCAAAAAATGCAAAGCAATTAAGCAATATTATTAGATCGATTCAACTATCAGACTTGCTGAAAAACTGCCTCAGTTGGCAATTTTATTAAGATAATGCACCAGCTTACACTCTAATAAAACCGATAACAAAACTTAATAAATTAGGCTAGGATTTGCCTCCCATCCCACTGTTTTCTCTATATTTGACCCTCTGCAACTATTATCTGTTTCCAAATATGAAAAAATAGCTCGGTGGAAAAAGATTGAGCGGCTCTCGTATTGAACTGCAATACTTTACTAGCCAATCGCTTTACTTTTATAACTAATTATGGAAATCACAGCTTCGATTCACCCTTTTCATTTAAATGCCGAATCGATTCAGCAACCCTCCTTTGTGTGAAAGCTTCAACCCGAAACTTGAAATATTTCTCTTTTTATAAGAATTTTAAAATTAATGGAGAAATATTTAAAACTCCTTAAAATTCCATACTTGAAAAGTAGAAAACTCTGTTCGTCATGACCATGCCTTTGATATCAACAACAACTGAAAATTTGCATCGACTTCCAAATTCTTACGATACCAAAGATTGCCCAATTATGGCAGTTTCAACGCTAAATGTTTTTGAATTCCCACAACTGCGATTAGAAAATACTTTAATTTCAAGTTTTTCCTCCAGTTATTCAAGTATCAATAAATGAATCTATACTTTCAATCTGTAAGTTCATTGGCATTTGATAGAAAAACATACCACAAATAAAGGAAAAAAGAGAAGAAAAAAACTCACCTTTAGCCCATCCAGTCAGTACATTTCCCAAATATGACACTTTAAATTCCGGATCCGGTTTACTGATATTCACACTATGTGTTCTCTTCCACCACAATTTCCCTAATCCACGAGAAATCGTATGAAGAGCCTTCGCACTTAGATGCTTTTCCACATCCTGAATATCCGACACACTAATCTCACTCAACATATCTTCCAGTTTCGAGCATTTCTGGAAACGTTCTTGGGTACCGAATCGACGCATACAGCCACTAGTCGCATTCGCATCACTAACTCCACCATTTTTGACTTTACAGCTATTATTACTAAAATTTCTATTATTCACACATTCTGTCGATCCTGCCGTCGTCGATTTCGTACAAATGCTATTTTCACTTCCGACTCGTTGCTCGTTTTCCGGCTTTTTCGGACTGTAATTATTGCCAAGCAATCGCGCAATTGACGCACTTTTCACGAATTTCGGTTTTTCCTTTGGCGACGAGTTTTCCAGCTTCTTACGCGAATTCGAACGGAATATCGAGAATTTATCTAAATTCGATAGCGATGACTTTATATTATTTTTGATTTCACAGTCACCGTACAGAGTGCCGGAGACAATTTTCCGATTTGCAATAGGACATTGGTATGTTGTTTGCAATGACATATCCTTGCCGTCGCGTCGCACGAAATCAACAACATCCTTGGACGAATCCATCTCGTTCAGGTTTTTGTTCGACCGATCAACAATAACACCACTATCACTCATTCTACAAATTTAAGAAATCACGGAAATTTAAACTTCACTCCCTTGATCTGCCGCCACACTCTTAGAATGATCTAAGCTGCGTATTCGATATGATCATGTTCGCACTAAGAAGCATACTAACTGCTAAAGATACTCCAGTGAATTATCACTTCCACCGTCGCCGTCGTCGTAGCTGTTCATTGACGCTTCTCGATCGCAAACGATCGGCTGATAGCGAAGAAATCTGCGAAACGAAAAAAAAGATGGATATCAATCGTAATGGAAAAAGATAGTACAAAAAAAGTAATGTGTCGTCGGTAAATGTTTTATTTGATTAATATGAATATTCAACACGAGCTGCGGACTGTGTATCATCAAGCTAATGTACTAAAGCCTGTTTGTGCCATAGAGCTAGCTTGTTTGTTATTAAGGGGCGCAGTGATTTAAACCGGAAAAAATCGAAAAAGTTAAAGGTGAGTCTATGAAATCGTGCGAGCATGTAGTTTTCATATGCGCACGTCTTAGGTAAACAATCAGTTGGCTTTGGCGATAAAAAAAAACGCTTGGATTGAAAACCCCAATGAGCTGTTCATTGCCTTATCGGGATTTAATACTAACTAAAGTAATCGCAGTACTGTTGAGATAAGTGTATTTATTTTTGAGTATAACATTGGACTATACCAAACATTAACGGAAAATTCAATTATAGTGCATGCAAATGCATAGTTCGTAAGTCAAGCTATGCAAGGTACATGGTTAGTTGCTGGTTATTAGCAATTAATATCTGGAATGTTTCAGAATCTACCCAGTCTTCAAAACAACAAAAAACATATGCCATTCAACAACACAAGTGTGTTTATGACTGAATTTTTAGTATTTCTGTCGCATTGCTGATGTCCATGTCCATGCTTCCCCCTCGAGTTTAACATTAGAGCTAAGCTATTTCACCCTCTCTCACATCCAGAATTTTCGTTCTGAATACAATAGTTGAGTAATATGACATGGAATTCAGACACCTGTAAATCATTACACGAGAATAATCATGAACAATGACACCAAGACACAGATTTATCATCCACAGTGTTTTTTATCAGCGAAATTGTCAGAGATTCAGTTCACTTGTATTTAGTTTAAAATGAAAAAAAAAACTGCAAATTTTGGGTTAGCAATTCATTGGATGTATGATATTTAGACACTTTTACTTTTGAAAGTGCAAACATGGGAACTGAAGATTTACGTGTACTGAAAAGCTGTATTATGGGACTTCTCAAAATTGAAAGTGGATTTTTAGATCATACGATTATTTGGATGAGATAAGGTGAAAATCCAGTTGTTTGTGATTTTAGTCAACAGCGTTCTCCAAGGTCGTTCGTTAAAGCACTGGTACTTAATAAATTGAACTCAATTAAAGTTGGTTTCCAATTAATACACACGACATGAAGGTCGAAACGTTCCTATCAAAATAAAAATATCTGGCGCAACAAAACACTAATGTTCGATGAACAGCAGAGGAATCGTGCAGATTTTGAGCGCATATTTTACCACACTTGCTCCACCGTGTTTCGAGGGCAGTGTACTGCTTTGATCTCAACAATACATTTGGAATCATAGGGTTGAAAGGTTTCTAGGGCTGCCACTTTTATGAATTTCAAAATTAAGAAAAGACAAACACTTGTTTTTCAATATTTAAAAATAGTGAAATCACCTTGTGCTGGCAGCTCTTTGCTAGCATAAAAAACAAAAATATACGACATCTACCTCACGTTGAAGTCAACCTTCTCTGTGAATTTCGTTTCAATTCGATGACTGCATTGGAAGTTATAGGGATACAAAGAAATTTATGGTTATCAGTCGCAAAAGTTTTTAAATTTTCGAAATCTTAATATTTGTTGTTTATTGTCACTATAAGATCAATACAGTTTAAAAATCTTACAATAAAATAGCTTACTACAATAATAATCATAAAAACAATAATAATCATAGCTGACAGCCCTATCATGGTTTTTCAACCACCTTCCTACTGAATAGTGCCTACAGTAAGGTTCTTTTACCAAATGAATTTCGTTTCGATATCATAACTGCACTGGAAGCTATAGGGCAAGAAACTGTATTTGCCTGGGCGAATTTTTTAAATTCAAAACACCAGAATTACCATAGCTGGCAGCGCCAGCCTAGTTTTTCAACCAAATTATCGAACGTGGCTTAAATAAAAGTTCATCTACTTTGTGAATTTCATTAATATCTAGTGACTGGATCAGAATTCATAGGGCAAAGAGCAGTTTTTTTCTTAGCCATTTTTCAAGATGGCACCACTGGCACATATTGGCCCTCATTTAAAAGTCACTCCTATCAGACCTGAGCCTACTCAAAACCATTACATGCTGTAAATTTCAGTTGTATCTAATTATCGGGTCGTGAGTTCTCGTTAACAGAAGGGGAAAAGTTACCGTTCTTGCCCGATGTAAAATTGAAAAAATGTTACCTTGGCAAAACAGACAAAGCGTACGATTTATATATGATTTACCTTTTTCTAAAAAGCGTCAATTCTTCAGGAGAGTCGATGATTTGAAGGTATTCGCTTTCAGTGCCTTCCATAGCTACAGATTTGCCAACATGCTCATAAAAAACAACATAAATTTACAACTTAATAACATCAATATGTCCAGTAAGTTTCATAATGATTTAATAGCTATGTCAAAAGTTATCGCAATTGAAAAATTTCCAAATTCACCCGATTTTTTTAGGCACCTAGCGCACACATAGGGCTAAAAACTTTCAAAACATCATATTTACAAATCGAAAAATACAGCTCGTTAATAAGACTCTCTACGCACAGGACAACAAAGCTCTAAGTCTATAAAACAACAATAAAACTTGTGTTGTGCTATAGATGCGAAATATTGAACGACTTCGAAAACGAGTAATTAGATGAATAATTGGAGCGAAACGGGCGACCGAACTGTGGCGAATAAGGTACAACCACGAACTATACGAAATATTTGATGAATTGGAGGCCGTTACCTATGATAGGGTTTCGATGGAAAAGCTGAGAGTTGAAGGCCACTGGAGACACCGAGCAAACACTGGGCCGACTCTTTTCATTTCCGGATCCTCAAAAGCAGATGATAAGAGTTGACTTTTCTAATTTTTATTTCCCACTTCTATCGGTAACGTAATTTTAAATAAACTAGTTATAGCTTTTTAAGATAAATTGCTTTATCGTTTTGAGTTGATGACACTCAGACAAAATTACAGCCAACTCTGTCAGACTTACTCTTTAATACAATAATAAGAAACACAAGCCACTTCTCTATTCACTGATGTTCGACAACTGACTTACAACCACCCAAAACCAAACAACCGATTAGTATGAGGCCTCTGAGATTCTTAGACTTTTTAATTTATGCCGTCTAATGACCAGGAGACTGCCTTTCCACGACTTAAGTTTCCGAAATTTTATGATCGCATTACTTTTATTATTGGCTGGTTTTGTTGTATCCTTTTCCACTCCTACCTTAAAGATTAAATAATCTTTTGTAAAAATCAAAATTTAATCCAGTATATAATGAGACTGTGCTGAAAAGTTACCTGGAAATCTTGTAGTTTGAAGCATACCCTACCTGATTTCTAGCGATTATAATTACAGGTACATGGATAATACGATATGACCTCTGTGGGGACAATTAAATTTTGGAAAACAGTAGTTTAGAATTTCTGAAAAGTAGATTCGGAACCATTAAGTCGAAAAAGAATAATTTGCCAAAGTCCAATTGAAGATAATATATTTTATATGTTTACAGACATTTTACTTTTTTATCTACATCTTGAACAAAAAACAAATAGACTAGGTTTAAAGATCTACTTAAGCAAATAATATTCCATAAGTCATAGAGCACAAATCAGGGTTGTCTTTGGCTTCTTTACGCTTATAAGAAATTAAGCATTGCGTCCAATAATAAATTGATTTAAAAAGACTAATTTAAAATTCGTTTTGCTTTCACTCCTGCTTCGCTAGTTTTACTTAGTTTGAAGTTCACGATAAGCGCAATACAAGCTCCAAATTCATTTTTATTTTCAGATTCTATACAAGATTGTATTTAAGTTGACCTTATTTAGCAATATGGATAAACCACTTCACATCTATATTAGTATTTCTAAATCTACGTTAGTACTAACAGAAAAATGTCTTTAATATGTGAAGAAAGGAAAAGTTAACAAAATCGTGGACTAATCTTACATCTCTCTCTCTCTATTAATAAAAAAAGTTTTGGAAATTTGGTCGGATTATATTTTTATTTTTCTCTTATAGTAGACACATAAACGTACGAAATCCGACGTGTATATATATATATATATATATATATATATATATATATATATATATATATATATATATATATATATATATATATATATATATATATATATATATATATATATATATATATATATAAATAAATATATATATATATATATAAATAAATATATATATATATATATATATATATATATATATAAATATATATATATATATATATATATATATATATATATATATATAAATATATAAATATATATATATATATATATATATATATATATATATATATATATATATATATGTATATATATATATATATATATATATATATATATATATATATGTATATATATATATGTATATATATATATATATTTATATTATATTATATATATATATATATATATATATATATATATATATATATATATATATATATTTATATTATATTATATATATATATATATATATATTTAAACGCTGCTCTAACGTGCTGGATGTACACGGCAATAGCTCGGTCAATGCTTGCTTACGGCTGCTTGGTTTCGTGGCGGTCAATGAATAAAATTACCTTCGCTGACATGGCAAAAAGAGTTCATCGATTGGCCGCACTTTGCACTACAGGTGCCTTAACTACGACTCCTTTATCTGCTTTGAACGTCCTGCTGCATCTCTCTCCACTTGACCTCTTTTTTCAAGGGACTGCCACAAAAGCCGCTGCCAAGCTTAGAAAATCGGAACACTACGAGTCAAGATCCTTCGGTCACAGTAGTATTCAGCGGGGTTTGCAGGAAGCGCCGACTACTTGGTCCCCATTCTTTGCTGCGAGCGAAGATATCAAGTGACAGTAGCATATGAGCATGAATGGAATCAAATGATCGCAGCATAAGCATTAACACGGCTCTAAAACAGATGCAGGAGTAGGCGTGGAAGTATATTCTGCAGACCGCAATATAGAAGCAGCTTTCATGCTTCCTAATCTCTGTAGCATTTTCCAGGCGGAGGTTTTTACGATGATGAAGCCACAGAGCTAGCATATGCCAAAGATGCTACATGTAAGGGGATCAACATCTTCACAGTCAGTCGAAAGCACTGATGTCTCACACATATAAATCTAAGTGTTTGCTCGATTGCATTCAGGCTCTGAATAGATTAGGCAACAACAAAAGAGTCCGATTTTTTTTGGGTTCTCAGTCACAAGAACATTGGTGAAAATTCGAGAGCGGCTGTGTTAGCCAAGCATAGGGCCAGCCTTCCCTTGTTAGGATCGGCAAACATCCCGATTCCGATTCATACGATTAAGTCCTTGATGGACTCCAACATTACGTAACTACGAAATTTTGGTCAAAGACTAGGTTTTTCTTAACATAAGAATTATGCTAAATGGTGCCCCAATTCTATCCATTTTTTGAGGGTTCTTGCAGTAGCAGTTCGTAGCTTGTGATATCGCGTCTTACCTTATTTTCAAATCTTGACGACAGCAACTAATGATTCCTTAAAAATCATGAGATTATCCTACTGCTACTAAATTTGGAATGGCTGTAAATGGTTTGTAGAGTAACTTTCCTGCCATCAAACCTCTTTTTTTTTATTGTGGATGATGTACAAAGATGTAGAGAGTGACAAAAGAACCCAAAGTCAAATATGTTTGAATTTAGGGATTGCAGGTACGTTTGTCCACCGGAAATTGTTCTTCGTGTGACTGGTGCCACTGTTTCAAGGTCTATTAGATTTTCATTTGGAACGTCTATTTTTTAGAAAAACTGTACGACTGCATTGCAAATATATCCCGCTCTAAAATTACTCGAATTTCACGACGCCAAGGTATGTGCATCTGTACTACTGTAGCTTCAGTCTATAAAAACGACTTGCTCGAAAAAGTAATAGATATAATTTGCTACGTAGTAGAGTAGAGCATTCTATAAGAAATAGCAGAACTAATACCAGTGCCTTAAATGTCCATCACTGGACCTAAAGCTACATAATCAACATAAAAAAAATATAAAAATAGCAGCACATACATCGTCCGCAAAAGTTGCAAGATTGTTGCAGAGATTTGAACGAACGTTAGCTGCATATATATTAATTAATACTGGACTTCAATGGAAGCCTTCTGGAACTCCAGCAGTTATTTGCCAACTTGAAGACTTGTAAGTTTTTGCTTTTACTTGTAAAAGACGGCCCGAAAGGAGGGGCTGTATGTTTTAATTTTAAAATATGGTGTCGTATTCAACAAATGCCACTAATTGCTCTTTTATCGCATCCTTTAAAGGGCCCCGGAGGAATCAATGCTGTAATCATTCATTATCTACTCATTCATTATTTTGTCATGAGCATATAATTTGAAGATCTTCGCGGAAAACAGGAGGAGTGATATTAGGCAAAAATATTTTACAAACGACATACAGTGGCTCACAGCTTATTTGATACAGTGACTTTTTAAAAATGCAAATCACTGTAACTTTGAAATAAAGAACCCTATTCAAAAAATTTAAACGTATTTGACTAGATGCATGTTCAACAAATACAATGCAAACCAAAAATGTTCCAGCAATATTCCTCGGCGTCCCTTAAAAGAGAAATACCACTGGCGCAGAAAAATTGCAGCTCACAGCTTATTTGATACAGACACTTCAATGCGAATAAACTTCTATTTCTCGCGGAGTTAATCTGTCTTGTTTTTGTTTCTTGAATTTTTGATTGTGTTTAGACATTGGCTTAAGTAAGTTTTAGCAAGATCTTGTAAGCTGAAGTGCCAAAATGAGCCAAATTTGTAAAATGGGTCATCGCACCACAATTGAACAGCGCGAATTGGTATTAAACCACTTTAAAAAAGGACAAAGTGTTCGAAAAATTGCTGAAAGTGTGAATTTGAGTGTCTCTACAGTGCAGCACATAATTGAGCGCTTCTTACACGAAAATCGGGTAGAAAATAAGAGGAGAAATGCGCCAAACAATATTTTCACCGTATCCGACGAACGATACATTGTAAGGAAAGTGAAAGCAAACACAAAGATTCCCGCTCCAAAATTGGTTACTGAGGTTCATCGTGAATTAAGGAAGTCATATAGTGCTGAATCCGTCCGACGAGTGCTTCGCGACCATGATTTCAGGGTCCGAGTAGCTCGTAGGAAGCCTTTCATTTCCAAACAAAATACAATAAGCCGATTTGCCTTTGCCAAAGAGCATGTGGGAAAGCCATCCGCGTTCTGGAATACGGTTTTTTTTGTGGACGAGTCCAAGTTTAACATTTTTGGCTCCGACGGAATGTCATATGTCTGGCGCAAGGCAACCACTGAGCAAAACAAGGAGAACCTCAAAGTTACTGTGAAGCATGGTGGTGGTAATGTGATAGTTTGGGCCTGCATGTCTGCAGCCGGGGTCAGAAATTTAAAGTTTATTGAGGAAACAATGGACCAAACAAAGTACCTTGATGTACTCAAAAACAATTTGCTGCAAAGCACTGAAAAACTGGGTGTTAGCAACCAATTTCGGTTGTACCAAGACAATGATCCAAGGCACAAGTCGGGAATTGTGCAATCCTGGCCAATTTGGGATTGCCCTCATTTGATGTCTCCGCCGGCACAGTCACCAGATATGAACGTCATTGAGAATCTGTGGACTTTGTTGGATAACAACATTAGAAAACACAAGATTTCTAATAAACAAGACCTGAAGAAAGCACTGCTAGAGGTATGGCAAAAAATTACTCCTGACATCACAAAAAACTCGTTGATTCAATGTCGAATAGGCTCCAGGCTCTGCTTAAGTCTAAGGACTATCATACAAAGTATTGAAATCAACTGGAAACCTCATAATTCACAACAATTTTAAAGTTTAATCAAACTGTATCAAATAAGCTGTGACATGAAATTTGTTATTATTTTTAGTTTTTTTGTTTTTTAAGATGTAAAACAGCAACTTTGTAACAAATATAAACTTGTTTAATAAACAACAAACAATTGCCTTCAAAATGGTGTTCAAATTTTTTTGATATTGTTATTATTTTTTGAGTTATTGCAACTTCATTTTTTAAAGAAGCACTGTATCAAATAAGCTGTGAGCCACTGTATCTCACTACAAACGGGATAAACAATCAATTTTCGGAAAGAAACTTTTTATTGGTGACCAACAGAGAAGAACATAGAGAATCAGCACCGGCGATCTACAGCTCGCGGGTTCGAACCCCGCCGTATGCTCATGGTTATATTTGATTATCTCCAAACTACTTGCTCTAATACTACTAATGGAGAATGACGTCAAAATGACGCCAGACAGAGAATTGCATTAGATATCTTCTCTGTTTGTATGTTAAACCGCGAGTACACTCTTGTCGAGACATACCGAGCCGAGAGTGTGGATGGTTTCATCGTCGACACTCGTAATGTCTAGACAAAAGTGTGGATGTTTTGCTTGCCGTTGCTCGTCTATTTTATGAGGGTACGTTCTAGGCTCGCCTTAGCACGGGGTCGATTCAAATTTTGTGACTTAAAATTTCTGTCAATTATGTTAGGTATCGGGTCAAAGGGGTTTGAAAATAGGTCTGTTGCTAGCTCCAATAATATTTACAAACCGATTTGTATTGCATACGAAATCATGGACAAGATGCATTATACCGAACAACATGCATGAGTAGAGTTGGATACAAGGTGCACTTGTGGAATATTTGTAAACAAATTTATAAATAGAGAAAATGCTAACTACCTACACCGTATGCATATCTGCACACTTAAAATTCACAACCTGAAAATTTTCTCAACGCGAACAGGTCGAATTCTACGGCGTGCTGAGATAAAAAAGGGTATATGGCTGAAATAAACGGTTTTTAAGTGAATACTTTGAATACACTTCGAATGTTTTGGCAATAGCTTGACAAATGTATTGGACAAACGTTTGCCATACGTGTATTCGTGTAATATGCGCGTAACATACACATACGTGTAACTTTAAATTTATACACTCTGAAATATTTCATTTACTAGAATCAAATTTAAATCAAAAGTTGAAACACTTAAAAAAAAACGAATCTGATTTGAATTCCACTTTATTATAAAAATTTTATTTTCATATCAAAATTTTTCATCATTGAATGAAAAATAAAACATTAAAACAAAGTCAGATTATTTGAATTAAAAAGAAACGTGCATGGCGCCAAATCATATTTGAAAATTTTTGATTTGGCGTCATATACGTTTCTTTTTAATTCAAATAATCTGACCTCATTTCAATAACGCTGTATCAAAGTGTGTCTTGTTTGTTTGAATGTTTTATTTTTCATTCAATCATGAAAAATTTTGATATGAAAATAACATTTTTATAATAAAGTGGAATTCAAATAAGATTCGTTTTTTATTTAAAAGTGTTTTTATTTAGTTTTTATTTAAAACTTTTGATTTAAATTTAATTCTAAAAAATTTTAGGAGGTGAAATTTTTCTGAGTATACTAAAAGATAATCAGTGGAAATGATAGGGACTATTAGGTCAAGTATTCTAGCGAGAAATTTGAAACTATGTTTAAAATATTGAAACGGTAAAGGATAGGATATTCTTATGAAAAACCTGGAGAGTGGCCATTGAATGGTTTATAGCTTTTAACTTGCATAAGAATAAGCTTAACCTAAGAAATTAGGATTGAGAGAAGAATTCAAAAATAGCTCTATAGCCATAATTAATTACTACTTCTAAAGGGGAAGAAAACATAAACACCAATATATGACACCGAATTGTATACGGAGGTAAAAGATTTTTATAACCATACTTAAGGACATCGTGACCAAAATGTCTAGAGGATTGCAACAAACAATATTGTGTGTCAAAAATAACTCAAAGCTCAAAATGCTTGACTCAGGGTATGTTTCTATTAAGTAGATGATTCATGATAAACTTCATGCGCCTCATGCTAAAATTCATAATATACCTTAGTCTTAGGTCGCCTCTGCAATATGGTCCATCATGTGGTTCATGCGGCCATCACCATTGTGTAGGCGGGCGATGGTCTGTAGTGGTCGACAGTGGCGAAACATGGAACTGGCGATGGCCGAGGATTACATTCGGAGCGATTTTTCACACCCATCAAAGCGGGCCACCATGCGCAACCGAAAAATCATGACTAGTGGCAACCAGTGCTGCCAAATTATGGATTTTAACCCTAGTTTTAGGGATATTTTAAAAACTTTAGGGGACAAACAGGAAAACAAATATTCAGGGTTTTGTTTAGGGCATTTTGAAATTGGATAATGCATTTTTCCGGAACGGAGGTTTCAATAAAAAATAATCTTTTTCTGACATAAGAAAATGCAGAGTGAGTGAAAAAATTACGTCAATTGATTACGGAATGCGGTGTTGTGATTGGTCGCATTTGTCGGCCTCCTATGGTACTGTCTAACTGTATCTCTCGCGACTCCGTCGGTAATAAACCTTTCGGGACTAATTTTTTCTGAGTGAAAACAACGCACCCAGGAAAAAATTAGTCACGAAAGATAAAGATGAGTGGGCGAAAGTTTGACCTTATCTTAAAAAAGTTTGCTTCAAGTGACGGCAGTCTTTCACATATAAAAATTTACATTTAAATAACCTGGTTTTTGAGAATGCCAAAAAATTTCCCGGAAATGACGTCACAATGGCTACTTTGGGTAATTTTAGGGATAAAAAGGAATTGTCTGGGGGTAAGCCGCAGTGCCTGTCTGGCAGCACTGGTGGCAACTTAGTGTAGAGGCAGCTTTGTAATGGTGGCGATCATGTTGACCAATGCAGTGGCCGATGATGACCCATAATGTAGAGGCGACATCAGAACAGATACAGGCTCATTTTTTCGTTAGCGACTCTCGCTTTTCAGCGAGATGTATCGCACTTGCGGACTGGAAGAGATTTTGACCAAAACGTGAGCTGGAATTGTATTAACATCAGCTCGTATAAGTATTTTTTAATTCGTATATGACAAACAAAACGTTTTAGAAATATCCTTAACATATTCAAAAGGAAACGAAGAAGCTTCATTGGCTGGGTATTGTAGTAATATGTACAACTAAATTTTTTTATTGAAGTTATAAGTCTAAGGAAAGTTATAGTTTTGGATGAAGTCAGCTTTTGGTTTGGTGCCAAAAGGTGCCAAAAGTAAAGTGAATAAATCAGTTAAGTTAATATGTTTGACGTTGAAATAACGCTCCACCCTCTTAAACGTTTGATTACTGTTATTGTAGCGGTCAGTATAGTTGCGGATATTATTCCCGGTGCTTGCGTGACTTTACTTAACTTGATCGTGGCTGTCACATTTGCGATTGCATACGCCAATATGTTTCATAAGCCAAACATGAATGTCTGCTGGAATCAGAAATCAATTAAAATTTCTAGACTTTTTCGCATAATCGTCGAGACGAGAACAACTCTATTAGGAGGAAAAACTGTAGATAAATCTGCAAAACACTACAAAAAATTTACTTGTAATATGGACAAGTAACCTGCAGTTTAACGGGGCAGTTTCTAATTACGCATAGAAGACAAAAATGTATAAAGACGAGATTCGCAAGAACAATTTAATCAAAAACAAAAAATTATTTGGCAATAAATCAGCTCCCAAAAGATTTGAATAGAACAAAACCAATAAAAAAGTTCAAATAATCATCTAAAATGATCTACGAAAGGGTGACAGGCGAGAACTGGTTAGTTGCGATGTTTTCATTTAGTTTAAAATGAAAGTACGGGTTTCGTAAGTACTAAGTAGTTAAAAGTGTAAGAACAATTATTTTCGTTACATGGCTTAATTGTTGCTCAGTAAGTCCTGAACGTGCAAGGCGTGCTACAAACTATTTTGAGCTACCTTCTGTGACAACCAGCGCAAACACTTCAAAGTAATGCTTTGTACCGAGCTGTTAGCACAATTTATTAACTTTTAGTAGTAATAGCTCGCATGTTCTTATCTCCAATTTTATTTGACGACGTACGGGTGTACTTCAAAAAACATTAAGCCATTAAATCAACACTTTTAATCCTTTGAAGTTTACTAACCACACAAACTAGCCCCTTAGACCTTACAATTAATCAATGCCCAATATGATATCATTGCAACCGCACGATCGGTTAATTGGGTATTCCGAACGCATTTGGCATTCCGTTGAAAGCTCCTCCCTCTAACTAAGGCTAGTTCGTGACTTTATTTCTAATGTTTGTCTAATTCGTCGTATGCAGACATTCGCTGCTGACGACGAAAACGACGAAGCGATACGTACAAATCCGCGTTTCTTAAATAACCACAATTTCTACTTAAACGGAACGATTGCAGAATCAATCAGTGAATAATGCCCTACTAATCATAAAGGTTCTATCTACATTTTAGTACTTTCGAGATATTTACTGATTTGTATTTTGATTTTTACTGGAGGTACATTATATGGAGAGTGCATTTTTCAATATTGATTTTAACATCCACAAAATATAGGTTCATCAAATTTTGTAGAATTATGCAATGGATTACATAGTTTTCGAATCCGATTTTAACTTCAAAATAAGAAAAAATACAGATAGAACCTTTATGCTTAGTAGGGCAGAATAGACATCAAAAATCTCTCATAGAGAGTGTACATATTCTGTGTGTTCACACCGCATACACAATTTGACCTGCTTGATTACAAATGAAGTTGGAAAGAAAACACTTTCAATGTTATTGAAGGGTTTTGAGGTTAGCCAAATTCATCAATTGACACCATATAGCGCATTTGGTTCAGTTCTGGTTGTGCTTCGGTGCCACAAATATTGTTGGGTATCTGTAGTAAGACAAAGCCTAACAGCGGAATGCGGCAAATAGTTTATTTTATATGATTCGTTCTGGATGGAAACAATGTTACTTTTTCGAAAATGTAAGTGAAATCTCTGTATTAAATCATAAACGGAATTTTTTAAGGATGATTATATCAATGCTATGCTTAATCGAATAACACTGCATCGTAATAAACCATGGATCGACAATATAGGTATATACTTTGTAGCCAACACGAAATTTCGTATACCATCTCTCTTGTAGTGATTTTTACATGCCGAAAAAATTCCGGTTTGCCTTCAAGGGTCCACTACAAAAAACAAACTCAAATTTTTCTATGTACGTATGTATGTATTCCGAAACATTCATTAATATTATTCAGCATCGGAATTCGGCATCATAAATAACTTCATGCACAATACGTAGATACATTACGGATTAGCGATGAGGTCTCATGTCCCAGTAACTATCGTTGGCCTTGTCTGTAAATCATAAACCATCGAAATATTCACCTGCCCTGCAGTCTACCACAGACCAGTGGGACACAACAATTCCAAGCATGTCTAGATTAAAACAGTTACTAAACGCATCGGAATAATATTTTCATTTGTACGTACCGCATTTATGGTATGCATTGTAGTCAACTGAAAATATATTTTTGAAAAGTTCAAGGATTTCAATCAATCTTCCGCACCCGAAACAAACATCTTAGTTTCTATGTCCTACACTCATTTGCACTATTATTGTGGATATTATACATACTTAGATACTTTTTCAGTCAATCAGTGCTTGTGAAAAATTCACAACAGACAAGGTGCTTATTGAGAATGATTTTTCCGACGTGAAAACATAAGCTGTTCGTGCAAAAGTACATCCATGTTCAACTTACTCGTAGAGAACTAAACATTAAGTTTAGTGACGACGTAGGAATGATGTTTTTTCTAAATTATGAAAGTATACCGAGTTGGCTTAAAGTAGAATTTCGTTACACTATTAATACTTCACTCGATAGGCTAGATTAACCTGCTGACATGATTAGTCACGTATAGATCTTTACACAGTCATATACGAGTTACTATATATGGAGTCTCGTGTGCGTTTCAAATAACTCTGAAAAGATCCTAAATTCTTCGCGAAATTCAATATGTTCATAACACCGGTTAACTACATAGTCAAAGTTCAACATACGAGTAGGTGCGTAGTCCAGTTTTCGCTAGCGCCGGATAAACACTCATATTTGAAAGATTCAGAGATGTCTTGATTCTGGTATTCTCTATAGATGTGCCTGTGCATGCTTACTCTGAAGCTAGTGCTTCAGGCACTTTTATTCCCCTCCATCAAACTAGCATCTCAGCTGCACACCGATCTTCTCATTTTAGTGCAATTTTTCGACATTTTTCAATTAGCTCTTCGAAGCTAGGATACTTTTAAGTATTAATGACTTTGATATTTTAAATAGTTTAAATTTTCTAAGGCCTGGACATTTTTCGGATGGCAGCCCCAAACACCTTTCTATCGCTGTAACTTTCGATGAAGTCATAGAAATCAAATTGGATTAGGGTATATTATTACTTAGGGTGTATTGGACTTAAGTAGGAGAAGTAGCTAGTGCTAGTGGTCTTAAGTAGCTAGTGGTAGAATATAGACTCAAAGTCCGCACAAATCCTCTACTGTTCTTCGAACATTAGTATTTTGTTTTATTGTATTAGTGTTTTTCTGGGGGTTTTTTGGTCATTTTCTGTGTTTGGTAATAAGTTTAGAAAGTAATGTTTTGCTCTTAATGTTCAATTCGTCTGGTCTGAGTATCGAGTAAATACTGTTTTTCCCTTGTTTTTATATGATAGGTCCAAGATAATCTTCTGTCAAAATACAATTCAAGCTCTTTGGATATTGGTTGCTATTCTACTTGTTGGTTTTAAATTGTTTTGAAATGTCTTACGATAAAAACGGTTTGCAATTTTTATGTAGTTTTGTTTATATAGAATCACAGGCTTGAAATTATGAATTCTGCTACCGTTGAAGTGTGAAAGATACAAATATCTTCCGCAAATAGCGATACTTTTCTGTTCCGTGTGATGGGTAGGTCTATTCTATAAATGATGTATTACGTTGGGAAGAACGGTGAACCCGATGGAACACCCGATTTTATTGGCCTGGAGAGATGATTGTCTATTTTCATTCGGAAGGTTCTTTGTTATAGGAATAATGATACTAGTTGGATGAAAGTTGGCGGGATTCGGAACTGATGTAGCTTAAAGATTGGTCAGAGACGGCAGACTTTGTAAAGTGTCTCAGCTACGTCAACCATAACCAGATAGAACCCTTCTTTGATTTACTGGACCACACTTGAAGCTCTGCAGAATTATGTTGTTTGAATCCAAATTGTACTTCTTGTATGATATATTTTTCTACAGTTATTTACGTAAACCTGCTGAGAAGAATGCGTTCCGTGATTTGAAATAATACCTTATTTAAGGGCATCTAATTTTGTAGTTAATGCAGATCTTTGCCAGGTTCATGACTATGGTTTTTTAATTTTCACACCCCTGGAACATTTTTCTTGAAGGAATTGCATTAATCATATCCGTAATAGTTGTAAGTAATTTCATGTTTTTTTTTAGATACGAAAGCTAAGACATAATATGTAGTGTCCGATAGATAAGTCAGTCATACCTAATCTCTGTTTAATTATTGGGTCTTACTTGGACGTAACCAGATTTCGCGGAGGCAAATACATTCCTAATTCAATAATATCTTCTTTCACACGCTTCAATTAGGGCGTCATGAGTTTCAGGAGTACTTTTTAGCCTAACGAATACCTTTGTACGGATCTACATCAAATAATACAACATCATTCATAGGAACTGCTAGGAAGGGTGATTTTTGACGAAAAGGAGAAGAAATGGATACATTTCGCTTCAGATTTTGTCTGGTGGAATGGTTTACGATATCAGGAAAACTTGATGGTAACAGCTTTTGGGTCAAAAGCGGGTAAAGTACCCCTTGCTAGAACCGTCAAATTCACTTGACGTTAGTACCATTCTGCCTTGTGCATGTGCATCGGAAGTTAAATGTGTGCAAAGATTCGCAGTCCTGCCGCCCGCAAAGGCTGCAAGATGTAGGAAACTAAAACGTTCGTTGCTGTTTTGACTTTACAGTGTTAATCATATGAAAATTTAATGATGACATGTCTTAGCTTAAAAATGAGAAAAAAAAAATAACATGAAAAATAACATATACTAAGTGCTCAAAAACTAGGAAATGTTGTGAACGGTTACTATGCTTGTGCGAAACGTTTTTTTGAAAATTTCAGACTGACTTTATTCAATAAGCATTCAAATGCATTTTTTCTTAAAAAGCGTATTTTTTCAGAGCCTCAATGATTTAATATATTTCTCCTCACTTGGTTGCCCTAGCCTCCAAGTTTTCCGCCAATTTACCAGAAATCACAAACGCCTATTCACTGTAAACATAAATAAGTTTTGTTAACTTTGTAATGATCTTATGACTGTAATAATTATCGTAACTTGAGATTTTCCGAAGTTTGTTGCCAGCTTTTAGGCATCCTGCACCTAAATACAGTTGAAAATTTTCTAAACTTTATCATCACTAAGCTTGAAACATTATCGATATTTCTTTCACATTATTGTTTTGTGCAAAATTCTTCTATCTATAGAAATATGGAGGTACCTGAAAATTCACTTATATGCTTAAAGCCGCCAAAGAGTTACAGAAAATTTAATTTCAAGCTAGCAGGGACCTACATGTACATCAATATTTTCTGAAAATTTCATCTTAGAGTATCCTCTTCTGAGATAATCTCATTGAATCTTTTTGTTTTTGTTATACTAATATAAAATTGAAGGTGAATATATTAATATAAAATTGAAGGTCGTGAAATATTTTGCTTAAAAGGACCAAATTGACATTGAATTCACACAATGCTTTGCGATTATAATTGCCTTTTAGACTATTTTGACGAATGGTTCTATCTATTGTTTTATTTCTGAGAATAAAACGTGTTGGAAACATCCTTTTCGCAAATGTATTTAGGTCTACAAGTCGCCAAGCATGTTCCTGCGAGTTTTCGAACTTATTTTCCTCAACGTCGATTACGATACTCTTAACCTTGTGGCTTAGTCCCATTCAACATTCATGCTACCAGTGTTGCCATTTATTTTTTTGGAATTATGCTAGATTCAATTTTATTTAATGCTAAATAATGCTAGATCTTGTAAAATTATAATGCTACGCAATGCTTTCTTATTTAGTTGCAATAAACATGGTTCAATATGAAAACAATATGTATATTTATATGAGGGTTGATCAATAAGTAATGATAATCGGTTATTTCCAGTTCGCATGAAATTCAAAAAAAAAAAAATGTTTTTGCTACTACATATACTCACTAAGTCGAAATAAAAAAACAAATAAATAGGCTACGATTCCATGCAGCTACATTCATTTGAATACGAACAGTCGAAGAGAGAACCTCAAAATGGGGAAAAACAAATTTAAAGCTGTCATTAAGTACCTCTTTTTGAAAAAATTGTCTACCAGAGGCATACACGGCGACATGGTGGAAACATTAGGGGACTCTGTTCCTCTATATTCCACCGTTGCACGCTAGGCCAAGGAGTTTAAGCTGGGAAGAACATCCACTGAAGATGAACACCGCGAAGGACGTTCATTCACATCCCTCACTGAAGACAACGTAAAAAAAGTCGAAGATGTCGTGTTGGCAAATCAAAAAGTGAGCTTCAGGCATGTAGCTGAGGTCACAGGGATCTAATATGGTAGTGTTCGAAAAATGTTTGCCAACAAATTGCATATGAAGAAGGTCTCTGCGCGTTGGGTATCGATAATGTTAACAGACGAGCATAAGAAGAAACGAGTCGACATTTCAAGGATGTATCTCGAAAAGTTCCAGGCAGATCAGGAGAATTTTTTGTCGAAGTTCGTGACCATGGACGAGACCTGGATCCACCCTTTTGATCCAGAAATCAAAATGCAATCTATAACCTGGAAAGGACCCTCTTCATCGACGCCGAAGAAATTCAAAGTGTCAAGTTCGGCAGCAAAGGTTATCGTATCAGTTTTTTGGGACGCTGAAGAAATTATTATGGTGGAATACTTGGAAAAGGGAGCCACTATATCAGGTTCTTACTAAGTAGACCAAATAAAAAGATTGTGAGAAGAAATGCAGGAGAAAAGACACGGCAAACTGCGAGCCGGAGTTCTGTTTCTTCAAAATGGCGCACCGGCTCACAAGGCTGCAGTTGCAATGGATACAATTAAAGAAGCAGGATTCGAACTGCTTGAAAACCCGCCCTTTTCGCCAGATCTAGCTCTCAGTAGCTTTTACTTCTTTCCTCGGCTCAAACAACATCTTCGGAGTAAGAAATTTGAAGATGATAGGGAAATGAGGGCCACTGTTGAGGCATTTTGGGAGAGTCCAGATAAAGAATTTTTTTCTAAAGGTATCCAGGGTTTGGAAAAAATGGTCTAAATGTTTTAACTTGTTAGAAAACTATGTTGAAAAAAAAAAAAATAAATATATATATATATATATATATATATATATATATATATATATATATATATATATATATATATATATATATATATATATATATATATATATATATATAAATATATATATATATATCTTTTAAGTTTAATTACCTTGGTTTATTTTTATTATCATTACGTATTAATCAGCTCTCGTATGAATAACAAAAACAAATTAGAAGCTTAAAATTTATATCTCAAAATGATTCTATATCTATTACAGACATACCAGTTATATCTAAATCTTTTTCTCTTGTGTAAAGTTCATTTCTACCAATATTTTTCCAAACATCGTTTGGAATCTCACAATCAAAACAGCAATAATTATTTATTTTTAAGTGAAGATAAAGTATTAGTGTCGGATAACGAAGATTTTTCTCCAGCGTTATCCGTGGGATTGCTAGCATTGATTCACATTATTCAGGAAAAAATATCTAATTAGAATGAAGATACTTTGGTAAACTTGAACTTGTAGATGCCGTAGGCTCCTGGGAGTCTGAAGTGGATGGGACCACATAACTGATTTTTAGCATCATCAAGATTTAATTGAACATTACCATAATTAAAGCAATGTAGATGGCTTTATAATCTTTATATTTGAGATTTTATAATCACTATTATTATTTCAAAATCAGACAACTGTCACTTCTGCGGAAATGCCATGAGCGCATTTTTGTATTTTCCATGAATTTCCGCCACCACATGATTCAGGAAGTTTCCTTTCATGAACGCGACTGAAAGTACACGAACAGAGCTTTTGCAAGATTGTAAATAGATGAGTGCCAGATTATTCCGAAATCTAAATTTAAATGCTAAAAATAATGCTAGATGCTGGCTCCGAATTTTGAATGCCGTTTTGGAAAAAATAATGCTAGATCTAGCATTCAAAATGCTAAAATGGCAGCACTGCATGCAACGTCAAGTCCTGAGTATGTGCCATCTACTTAATTGCTCTTGCTAGCTTTTAGCATATTGGCGGCGCTATCTTGAGATATGCAGCTACAATTTTACTAATGTTTCATATTTTATTGCACTCGGCACATTAACAATTCCAATAATTACACTAATCACCAATTGACAGCACTTCGAACAAGAAAAATACTTATTAATACCTTGTCTAACAACTATTACCCCAATAAATTTTTCACATCGAAACAAACCAAACACAATGGTCACTTATTCAGATCCAACCACTGAGTCATGATGCATTGCATCGCATTTTCTTTCATCTCGTCTGATTGAATCATTCAATCGGATTGTGCAAGTCCGTGGCCTCTGATATCATGTTTTAACTGTTGCTTTGTTGCCTGACTGGACTGGCTGTGAGTGGAACTCTGTTGATTCCAACCCGGCAAATTAACAAAACACAAACATCTTCGCAAGTAGCCGGGCTAGACAAACTCTTTTGCTTTTGATCCAATAGTAACAATAAACCATGAAAATGCAACAATTGGACGCAGCTAAATTGGACAACATTCCTCCATCGCGGAGGCCTTATGTTCGATTTTAAGCTATCCGCGTACGCACGCATCGACACAGAGCCCGAAGCCATTCGATGATGCGGTTGCTCAAAATATTTGGCAATTACCATGCTCGCGAAAATCGCTTTAATAATCTTTGACCAGGCAATGAACTTATTGATGTTCCGATGTGAAATAAACACCGTAAATATAAAATCTGATTAATATGCCTGAAAACAGGTCATCTTGTAAAATGTAAGTAACAATGATGAGGTAATGCGTAAGTTATTTAGTTTGTGTTTAAGTAGATATTACCGCAGGTCAATTATTGAGCAACCGATAAAAGCGAGTTCGGCAAATTGTTTTGAATTTCATGCAAGTGCCTACTATTTGAAAAGTGATGAGCAAACCAAATGGCCTGAGTAGCTGACTAAGTAGCTGTCGGTTGCTTTCCATGCAATTTGTTTGAATCGATTTTACAACATCAAACAATGCAAAGTATGTACGTACCGATAAATATGATGCAACCTGTCACACAAAAAAAAAATAGTTTCGCTATCAACATTTACAGCGCTGAAAACAATTTTGCTGGTTGGCGATAGCTTTGCATTAAGTGCCCATAATGGAGTCTTCCAACAGTGTGTCGATTGTGACTCTAATCAAAACAAACGATGTAATCTATGTTAGAATTTAGCGATGAATATTATTGCTGTGCTAATTATTGTTTTGCACAGGTGACAATCATCGTATGCATATGTCAACTAATATCTGAAAAATCGGTTTTCAATCATAAATGAATATTGACGACTCATTCAACTTTTTTATTGGGAAGTAAAACTAATTTATTATCTATAAAGTGGTTTGAATCGATAAATATTATGCATAGAAGTATAGGCCGATTTATTTATTAACCAAATGATAGGTTGTTTGTGGCGTTGCCAATCATATTGAGATATGGTTATTGACAGAGAATAAAATCTCCTAGAACTGTTTGTTGAACTTTCTAACTTATTGGAAGTAAGTGCCTAATAACTGTCAACAGATGCAGTTGATGTGCGGACCGCAAATAAGCATCAAGAAAATATGGATGAAAGTATGCAGCTGTTTTATAGGCAAAGGTGCAATATTTGCATATTTCCGATAGTCGCCTGTATTCATAGGGACTAAAGTTTTTATGACTATCTGTTCTCTCCACCTTAATTAAGAAATCTAGCTCTAGCCGACAAGGGTTTCGTGCAATGCCGAACTTCATTGTTAGCTTAGGTGGTTAATATTATATCTTCTACAGTGCTTACGGTACTAAAGTTTAGTGCCCCTCTAAGATTGGTCTCATCTGAGAAAATATTTAATGCCGAGAAATAGCACCTGCCACCACATCTCTAGCAGCAAAGTTCGAACCTAGAACATCATGGTCACCAGATGTGGAATCAACCAGAAGAAAACTAACAACAGGGCCCGCTTACGTAATGTCGCCTTCATTATGCCGTAACATCCAAGAACCCATATAAAGGCCGTTTTGTTGCCGCAGACTAAGCCATGTATAGGGATTCCAATCCCGAACCATTTTTTCAATCCCGGGAGTACGGGATTAAAAAATTTCAAATCCCGGGATTCGAGATTCAAAATATAACACAACAAAATAAGTCAAATTTTAATAAACAGATTATATTATGTGCCATAATTTCAAAACTACAACAATAAGCAAGCTTAAAACTGTATAAAAAATATATTACTGCATAATTACTAATTTATACAATTGATGCAAATAAAAACAATAATTTTAATTATCCAAGACGTTGACAGTATGAAGACAGATGTTTGAAATTACAACTATTACAAATTACAACAACAAATCATAGCTCTTATGCGATACATAACAAAGAAACATAAAAAATTCTGCCAAAGCTCATTGGTTTTTCGGGAGTAACATTGAAGCAATAGCAAAGCATCCAAAGTATCGCCTCCAAGCCTGCTTCTAAATATATTCCCGATGTTCTGACTCGATACTTGTTGGTGGGACGGTCGATAGATGTTAGTACGCGTGGCTCGAAATTACGCGAGTGCCACCACTTTCGAAAAGATTCATTTCTTTTGCAATGGTTTTAATTAGATTTGTTTCTTGCGGCATTTCATGATTATGTTTTTCATTCTTTTGCAGCTCTTCTAGCAGCGTCAATTGACGACCACCCTGGCCTGATTCAATATGGGTATCTACTGAGTTCTCCTCATTTCTTTGGCTACCAAGCAAAGAGTTCAGCATCTAGATAATTGAAGTAATTGTTTTTTAATATTTGCGATGCTTGGTTTCAAAAATAGAGATTATATTTCACTTGGTAAATTTGAATACCAGATAGTTCAGTACACTGACGCTCTTTTATTCGGTCCAACATTGCAACAAATTATTTTTCTCCTAACAGCCTAGATAAAAATCTTGATGAAGTATTAGCAGTGCATAAATTTGCATCTCTGCGACTTAAGGCCTCCACAGTCAATTTTACAGGGAGTAAAACTTCAATAATTTTCTGAATCGAATCAAACGCAGTTGCTTCTAATCGCTCTGGATATTGCAGGCTTATTAATGTATACTATTTTTCAAAATGGAAAACCGTTCGAGAGATCCATCGTCAGATCCATCGTCAGATCCAGCGTGTCTTGCAGGCGACCGGGTTCAACGTAGTAAGGTGATTCAGGGCCGTCCAAATCCTCGTGGTCGTCTTCCAGACTATCAGCTGCTTCATCAACTCTTTAATCTGGAATGGATCTCCTATTATAGAGAACATCGCAAACTGCCAAGTAGATGCTATGCGCCAAACATATATGTTGCTCTGTATCAACTAGTCTGCCTACTTTTCGCATTTCGTTTAACCCATCAGTTACGTTGGTAACAATCTCTTTTTCTAGAGAAACAACAAACTCAGCAAGACGCTCTTTTAAAATATCTAGACAAATTGCAGCTGCCATTAATATCCTTACTCGCACCAAGCTCCAGTAAGAATTTACTAAGTGGATGTTAATATTTATATAGCACCTATTTACAGTCGAGGTCCACTCTTCGAACGTCAAACTAAACCGTTCACCTGAGATTCTAGCCTGTTTTATCTCATTTTTTTTTTATTATTTTCTTTATCCTGCTTGCATAGCCCATAATCTTATTTTTGATTGTTGTTGAGGATTTTGATAAATGTGTGTATGCATTCGGTAGTATTAATTTCCTCAAATCATTCGAAGTAACGAATACACTAAATGCGAAACAGTCCATACTTATTTATTTACAAACCCCTTTGTATTCTATTGTTAACTGTTACATCGGTTTGTTTTGCCCTATTCTTTACGCATTTTGATGTGAGCTAATTGTTTTCTCATAAATATGGATTCTATTTGCACTTTTCGAGTGTTGCTGTAACTTGATTGCCGATAATGCTTGACTCCCGGCCCTGGAATCACAGCCAATTCCTGATCCCGAAAATCCCGGGATTAGAAACCATCAATCCCGGGATTTTCGGGACCAGAAATTGGCCGGGATCCCGGGATTCGGGATTGAGGAAACGTTACAACTTGAGACCATGTCAGGTGCAGAAAGTTCCAGATTTATCCGAGGAAAAAAAGAAAGTACCGAAAATGAGAGTTCAACAATCATGCGATCAATGTGTGACGAAATTCGATTGTTTTGAGATGACATGACGAGACTTACGTCAAAGCGGACTTCAGGCAGATTTCTGGCCATTAATTTGACACTGCTAGAGTGGAGAGTGCAGTGAAAGAGCTACTTAAACAGTACATGGTGTGACGCGCAATTTGTCGATTTGGTCTAAGGTGCCATATTTTTAAGACGGAAGGCACGATCATACCCAGGTTAACATCGAGGAATGTCTGCAGAAGCGATTGTTGTCTTTCATTAATAGGCATTAAGGGTCCGTGTTGTTTTGGCCAGATCTAGTTTTCAGTTATTATGCTAAGAAAACGCTCGAGTGGTATGAAAGCAACCGCATCACTTTTCTCCTCAAGGAGGCCAACTAACCAAATTGTCCGGAACTAAGACCAATAGAATGATACTGGGCTCAAATAAAAGCAATGGGAAAGCTAAAAATGTATCTGACTTTTAAAAAAATGGAAAAAGCGTACGAAATCGTTAATGTGAAAGACTTAATAATGGGCCTCAATCGAAAAATTCAAAGCTTTTGCTCTAGGCGACACTAACGCTTACAAATTTGATTTCTGGATGTCTCCAAGAGGATTCGCAAAACCATGGGGTGGATTTGCAGGACGTGTGAGGCTTCAATGCCCAAACGTAAACCCTTTGGTAGGAGGCAACATGCATACTGGTGGAACGATGAAATCGCCAAACTGAAACGCATCGCTTTGGCGTGCAGGCGCAGGGCACAGCGAGCCAGGAATAGGCCGGGAGCGGCTGAGCTATCTGCTGCTTACATTGCGGCAAAGAGGGAGCTGACCAAGGCCATCACGAGGAGCAAACGTGCTAAATGGCAGGCTCTTTGTGAGTAGGTCAACTCAGACCCCTGGGGAGATGACTACAAAGAAGTCACTCGTAGACTTGACTGCATGCGGCCTAGCACTCTCATGCATACGATATCTATGGAGTGTATTGTTGGTTCGCTGTTCCCGGTGCATCCGTCAAGGGCTGACGGTTTCATCATCGTTAACCAGGCGGGTGTTCCTCCCTTTACGGACGAGGAGCTGAACAGTGCAGTGTCCAGGATGAAGAACCGGAAGGCTTCGGGTCCTGATGGGGTACCGGTCGAGGCACTTAAGGTCGTGGCGGAGAGCCAACCGCGTCTATTATTGGACTTGCATAATTCATATTTAGTCGGGGGGGTCTTCCCGTCGCGGTGGAAAGTTGCTCGACTGGTACTTGTAGACAAGGGGAAGGGTAACCTGGGCAATCCATCAGCATACCACCTACTGTGCATGCTGGACACTGCGGGGAAGCTTCTCGAGGGGTTGCTCAAGCCGCGGCTGCTGTCAGCAGTGAGATCTGCTGGTGATCTCTCTTGCAGGCAGCACGGCTTCTGAAAATGACATTCAACAATCGATGCCATCTCAGAGGTTGTTGGGGCTGTAGCAAGAGCGGAAGAGGCATGCCATTAAGCCAGACCCGTGGTCCTGCTGGTAACGCTGGACGTTAAAAATGGCATCAACTCGGCGAGGTGGACAGACATCCTCCGGGCCCTTGAGTAGACGTTCCGTATCCCTAACTACTTGCTAGCCAGGATGTGGGACTACCTCAGGGACCGCTGGTTGCTCTACGACACCGATGAAGGAGTCAAAAGGAGGCCTGTCACCTCAGGTGCGACACAGGGGTCGATCTTAGGACCTGACCTCTGGAACATCATGTACGATGATCTGCTGCGCCTGGAAATGCCTGCGGATGTGCTTCTGGTAGGTTATGCTGATGACGTTGCAGCGGTAATTACTTGCAGATCTGCCGAATTCGCTCAATTCAGACTTAACCAAGTCGTGAGGAGGGTGGGTCGGTAGATGACCGAACACGGCCTCCAGCTGGCAGTCTCTAAAACAGAGATTGTTATGCTGACGAAGCGGAGGATACCAACTGTCATACCCATGACAGTTGGCTCCGTCGAGGTCCAGACCAGCAAATCGGTCAGGTATCTGGAAGTGACTCTGGACACAGAGCTGACGTATTGGGATCATATCTGCAGGGCATTTGACAGGGCTCTAGTAGTTGTCACTTCACTGAGTAGGTTAATGGCCAACGTCGGTGGACCCAGTGAGACGCGACGGAGGCTGCTGATGGTAACGACCGATTCCATCTTACTATATGGACCCGAAATCTGGGGAGATGCGCTCCGAGCTGAGAAGTTCCGGAAGCGCATTGCCAGAATCCAGCGCAGGGGTGCCCTGCGTATCGCCTGTAGCTACTGCACAGTCTCAGAAAAGGCTGTGATGGTGGTATCGGGAGTAATCCCGATTGACCTACTAGCGCGAGAACGCAAAGAAGAGTTGTTGGGCCAAAAAGCTATAATAAAAAAATAACTTAATTTTCCTAAACTCAAAAGGTTTTATTTTATGTTCTTTAGAAAAAGAGTCAAATTTTACTGGGACAGTCCTTAAAAGCAAAAACTGGAAGGAAAAACCGTTTTGTGGATACGCACATAACAAGAAGCAGGCAAGCCAGGCGTAAAAACTCCACCAACGAGCGATCGAAATAAAACAATACACACGAGTTTGTTTAGTCTTCGAAGGCAAGAAGCTGAATATGGTATATGGCCTGTTGAAAACACTGGAGCGTTGGGTAAAACACTTTGGTGAGCCACTTATAAATGAGAAGGCGATCAGTTCAAGGCTCCGTTTTCTAATAACGAACAAGAATTGTCACTATCAACCATTCAATGAATAATCAACGTAATCGAACTTCACGTAGCTCACTTACTAATGTCGAAGATATGGGACAGCGCATTAGTTTCTCCATAAAAGATAGACAGTTTTACGAGCAGCAATTAAAGAACATGTGTAGGGTGTTCTGCGTTTTTCTTTGGGCTAGATATTTCAGTTCCTGGAAAAATTAGTTGACTCATGCTAAGCAAATCAGTTAAGAAACGAATTTCTTTGCCGAAGTCAATTGTCAAGCTAATAGATAATATTCTTTCCAGTCTTGTTTGATTCTTGATATTGGTTTTGCTCTCCGCTGCTTTCCACCACACAATCCCTCCTTACACGAAAATCAACCCCACTACACATGCGCATATATAGTAAGCGGCCTTATGTTTAAGACGCCAAGTATTATAGCAGGCAGATCGCCACGCGAACAGTGCTTCGCGAACTTTACCTATTTGGTGCTTTACATTAGCCCCCACCAGTTCAGTTTCCCGCCCTGTACAGCACCTTGTATTTCCTTGTGAAGAGTAAAAGTTCGGTTTTTATCGGGCATTCCTTAAGACCGGCTCTTTTGGCCCAGATTCGGATATAGTCCAGAGCTGCCGACAACAAAATTTGAAGACATTATGGACCTGTCCGCTCTTTGATAGGTGATATCTCGTCTACGCCTACGGCTTTGTAAGATGAGAGTGTGCCAGTGACCCACTCAATTTTGATCTCATTAGTTCAGGATAAGTCCAATTGGTTGTGTTAGCCGATTCCCGGAAGTGAGTTTCCAGTAGCATGTCCAGACACTCGCTCGGGTCCTTTGCCCAATTCCCGTTTTCACTACGCATAAATGTAGGCACGCTAGGATTTACACTTAGGGTTTTCCTGATTCGAGCAGCTTCTGTCCTTCCTTCAATATTTTCCCAGAATTCCCTCCATAAGTCTCGTTTGGTTACTCCTGCTTATATCGGTTCCAGTCTTCAACATTTTTGGACCGCCTTGCGTCGTTAAACGCCTTTCGAGTACAGCCGTTACCCTCCGTAAGTTCCACCATAAAGTAGCGTTTTTCGATATTCGCTTTTCCAGGCACACATCTTTGAAATCCGACACAAAGATTCCTGTGAAACGGTTAACCTGGTCGCTAATTCGTTCTGCGGTCGTCAGATTCAGTTTGTTTTGTGCCTTGAGGTGTCTCGTCGTTCTTTCTGGAGTGAACCTCTCATTGTGATAACAGTAACTATGTGCAACGTAAAAATTTAAACTCGGCAACGAAGAGCACTTAAGGTTTGATAGACAGCTTTGTTTTTAATATTCGTTGAGCTTAATCCAAAGTAAGAAACTAAAATTTCAGAAGACTGTTGCAATTAAAACACAAATCAAAAGTCTTGCTAATAAGCGAACAATAAAGCCCGAGAAACATAACAACATTTAGAAGCATTTAGCAACGTTTCATACTCACTGAGATTCGTGCATATTAAATTATTCATTTAGTATCAGAATATACTTGAAAATTGATATTTTAAGACTGTAAAGCTATTGTAATTTCTAACAAAATGAATTATTATTGTTTTCGCTATTGTATGTAACACGATATAGAGAGAGAAATAATGAAATAATGGTGTGAAATGATGTACATTGTAACAACTCATTAGCCTAAAGCCAGTATGAAACACGTTTTCAAGCATGCGACATGTACGTAATAGCAATTCTCATAACGCTATACTCTCTTAGGTCATTTTCCTCCCACAATCTTCTGAAGGACTTTCCGTCTGAGGATCGACTAACTGCAAAGTAGAGAATAAGCCGAAAGAATGCTGGTCTTTAAGTTGGGAGAAAATATGCGGTTGCTTGTGATTTTAAGCAGAAAAAATTGGACCAACTGGAGGCACACGGTAAACGTATTAAATATGTAAAGGACCTATAAGAAAGTCTCTTTCAGATTAGTATGTCAGAGACTGGAAAGTGCTCCAGAGATATTAAGATATGCAAGGTGCTATACACGAATAAATTTACTTAGCTGCAATTTCTTCAAGAAGTAGATGGTTTATATATTACAAAGTATCTTCTTACAGAATAAACTTCAGACAGTGCGCCAATGTTGGAAAAGATATTAGCTCTTCTGGTATGCACATACTAGCATGATATAATGGGCTATATCACCTCATGGGCAGAGTACCGGCTCTTCGGCTGTTGAGTACTAGGTTCGAATCCAAGACCAGACGGACGTAAAATTTTGCTTTTTATCAAACGTTATAACACCTAGTGTTGTAGACTATAATGTATGGCTTCGCAAGCTATAATACATTACACCTACTCATATAAATTATCCGCTTTGCATAATTTTTTTCTCTGTCACAATGCTTTTCCTTAGTGCACACAAATATATTGATTGGCTTTTGAATAATAATCTTGCGGCAAAAATACGTTCACTAATTTGAATAAAGATTAATATTTTAATTTGCTATCTTAAAGGATGAATTTGTTTTATTTTTTTCCCTATAAGCTTATGAAAAGCTAATATATAAGTATGTTACACTATTGACTCCGTACTAACAAGTATTTCTTCTTTGGCTGCATTAGCTATATGCGAACGCAATTTCCTACGCATTCACGTTTTTCTCCGACACTATTTATTGTCATGCTCCACGTGAAACTAGATATTCGCGAGAGAGGTGAAAGAACTGTTTTATAGTCACTGCTTCTGTCTTGTCCGTGGCTGCAACACCTGGCCAAGAAATGTATCTGGTTTGGAGCACCTAACTGCAAACAACCGCACTGCATAGTACATTTAGATCGGTATAAAATCATACACATGTACTCTCTGCCTACCTATCTTCAGCTCAACTTCTTTCTCCAACCCATCCCAAGCTCATACCTGCTTCAATCAAAGACAGCTAGCTCTTTGCTACTCTGTGACGGCTGCAAGGTATGTAACCTAGTTGCTGGGAATGGTAGCGAGACAAGAAATTGTACTACGATATTTCAATTGCATGTGATTGACATTCAATGCAAAGAAGTAGAGAAACATGATGTTCTGGTGCGTAGGTATATTTATGGTTAGGTTGCATTACTTTTTTTTTTGCAATGAGTTTGTGACAATGCCACGATTACGTCTGAAGATTTTTATTATTCTGCAGTTAATGATTTCATCAGTGCTGTCAGATGCTTTTTGTACGCTGATGATAATGTAGTTTGTCAACTACGGACTAGGCATGCAAACAAAGACTTTATTGTTTCGAATCGGTTAATTTCCTATTAAATTATGATGTTTTATAAAATAGAGAGCAGTAGAGGTGAACGATAGTATCTGAAGGCTCGTATAACTACTATGGATTGTTTGTGTTCTTAAATGATGTGTATTCTCTTTGAAAATTAAATTTACTCAACCCTGGAAATATTCTTTTGTACACTCAGAGAAAAATGCACTGTAAAATCAACAGGCAGAACCGTTAAGGTCGTATTTTATACTTTGCTGTTGAACTTTATTGTAATAACAGGTTCATCCACAAATTTCTGTTGTTTTAAAAAATTTTATCCGTCAATTACAATTGTGCACTGTGATGATAACAGCTTCATCTGTAAGAACAACAGTTTAACCGTTATTATACCAGACGGTGAAGCCAAATTTGACATTTACCACACTGTCTGGAAGAACGCGATGCTGTGAAGGTGTAATAAGTTATAGAAAGAAAATCGTAATTAGTGAAAAGTGAAAGTATTAAAGGATGGAGAAAGACAATTTCCAGTACCTCTTGTTAAACTAGTTATTGACGATATATAGCTAATGGAGCTGTTGAAATTATGGAATATGGAAGAGGAATATAACATTATCAGAGGTCAAATAAATTGTAGTGTGAAATTTCTTTGAGGTTTTGATCAAGATCTGTGGGTACTGATCGAGCGAATAATTTATTGGTTTATACTCGCAGGTGCTGGAACTGAAGAGATTCGATACATAAACAAATCAAGTTCGAACAAAAGGAAATTTGAGCGGAGAAATCAACATATGGAAAAAGGAGACGATGAGTATTCAATGGCAACACCTTACTTAATTAACGTTAGCATTTCAGTTTTGGTAAACTTATGCTGTTTCTTCCACAAAGTTTGTAAAGAAGGTGATCAAAACGAACGAGCTCGTTGACATAAGTTCTCAAATTTCCCTTTCACCAGCACTATCGGAAAGTACAAGCAACTCGCCAATTGAGGTAAGCGTGATATTGCTAATTTAGATTGGCTGAATTAGAGCAAATAGTTCCTAGGTTTACTTATACACGCTCATGGCGACAAATCAGATACTTTTTCGAGATCTTTTGAAGCTTTAAATTTACAAGTTGATAATTTACAAGTAAGAACTTATATAACATATACTGCAAATGTTTATAACATTCTTTTTAGCCAAATCATTAGAAAAACTGCGTTTATATAAAATTGAAGAGATGTTTATAGACAAGCAGAAAAATTTAATGATTTTTTCATCCGAAATACATCTGGATAGCTTTGATTAGCAATATCAGTTTTGTATTGTTGGAGTAAATACGAATCACTTTACTTTAAATAAAACTGCATTTTCGATAGTCCTCTATTGCATGTTTATAACATGAGTGATGGCATAGGTTACATACGAAATAAAAACTTGTAAAATTTTGGTGATATTTCATGTAATTGCAATCTAAAAAAAACCGAAATGTTTATATGTATAAAAAGCTTCCAACTATGTAAAAAAAATTATAAGAAGTATTTATAAAAAAAGGAAATGGTATTATTTTCAGTTCATGAATAAAGTGATTATTTAATCGAAATATCAGCTTGAACTAAATAAAAACCAGATCTGCTTATGGGTAAACTTATACTACTTATTTCAAAAGAATCTTCTTTCAAATCAACAGAAGACAACTGTTAATTATGCGACTATCTTAACAAAAACTTCCGTCAAAATAGCAAGAGTTCTGTTTTTATGACATTTTATTATCTGTTCACACAACTATCTTCTCTGTTAAGTTTAACATAAATTATGTTCATATCAACAGTTGCTACCGTTGTTTCAACAATCAATCCGTTCTAGATCAACAACTGGAAGATAGCTGTTGATTCAAACATTTTTGCTGTTGGATGACTATTAACAGGGAAAATCGTTAGAGCAACCCATAATTTGTTTGAGTTTACTGTATTTTTTCTCTCGGTGTAAGTATCTATAGTATAGTCTTTTTTATTCTTTTGCATTTGTAAATCTGGCATTTATGTTACGAAATTAACCAAATTCATAACAGCTTTACAATCTAACTGTTTTGCATTACTGAAAGATTCTTATGCACAGCCAAAGAAAATTGATCAATTTGTAGCGATTTTGACGTGACGAAAGCATACAAAAATATCCGCAATATGCGATAAAGACTAACTGTTGGTCAACTCATTACTCAACAACTATTAATTATATCGAGCAATATTCAGCAATTTGGCAATTTTTTATACGCACAGGCACTAGAAAATAGTGCTTCTCTTGGTTCTGGTGATCAAAGAGCTCCAACCTCCGCGGGGTCATCTCCAGCCAATGTCAATCTTGGACTGATAAATGACTTCGTCAGTCAAGTATTGGCAGCGGGAACTGATGTTGAAGGGCTGGTTGTCACTGCTGACTACCATTGGCGCAAAAAGCGTCAGCACAACATGTCCTGCATGAGTTGAAACCGGCTATTGTAATGATAAAAAAGACCAGGCTCTTGGAATTCCGTAAGGTTAGTTTTAGAGAGTTTGCCACTGTCTTTGACAATCAAAATGACGGCTCAGCATTCCTGGTTAGGAGTAATCTGGACGTAGAGCCTGTTGCAACTCTCGACCTCTTTTGCTTTGTTATTGCTGCAGCGGTGATCAAAACAACTGGTCACAGGCGATCAACACTTCTCAATAGAAATATTCGCTTATCCCAGGCAATTTGAACTCGAGACATCCACAATGAGAAGATTCCGTGACAAATGGAAACGGCAAGGTGTTGCTCGAATGGCTGCAGGTAAGCAGTTCCCCTGTTCACTTGCAAGTAGTTGCTCCGAATTCACCAACTAGGCCAAGTAGTAGCTCAACAATAGATTTCTTTCACCTGTCAGATCACCTGTACTGATCAGCACTGATCCTCTACACTGCTGGCACATGCTGTTTTGTCTGCTTACACTGCCGTCAAACTCCGCTCATTTTTTAGCTTCATGAAAAGACCCCCAAAAACAACCAGGTTTTTCAAAAACACCGATTTAAGCAATTTATAGAGCAACATATTCGTTGCGGTAAGAAACATTGATGTTTGATTTACGAAAAATGTAGAAAAACGCCTGATTGATAAGCAAATAGAGTCCATTAAACGAGACCATCATCCATAAACGAGACAATTATCCAGAATACACGTCTGATATTATACTTGGCAAGCATCAGGATCATACGGTATCGCCGTAAATTGCTAAGTACATGAAACACAAAAACATTTCGCACTATAAAGTGATCCACATAGATATGGTAGGGATCAACCGTTGTACAAAGCACTACACTCAAATATCAACTGTCTCAGTAAGATCATCGCTGAAATGGTTGGTGAATTTTGCAGTGAGCATCCTGAGCAACGAATGGTCGACATTTGACCAGGCCACTACATGTTTAAGGATATCAGGCTGCTTTCTGGCAAATATTAAAGCCAGGAGATTCTGGCAACGATTAACAGTGTTGCTGACTCTGATCTTCAAGCAGAGTTGATAACATCGACATTTCGATCCCAGCTGATTACCGCTCCGTCTGACTGTTCAGCTCCTAACAGCCGAATGCTGAGAGAGGAGGCCAATCAATTCCTTAATAGCACAACTCACATTTTCATCCGAGCCTACTTCGGATGATCCGCCAAATGCAGATGACCAGTTTCGCTTTATAAATGTGTATATATATATATATATATATATATATATATATATATATATATATATATATATATATATATATATATATATATATATATATATATATATATACATATACATATACATATACATATACATATACATATACATATACATATACATATACATATACATATACATATACATATACATATATATACATATACATATACATATACATATACATATACATATACATATACATATACATATACATATACATATACATATACATATACATATACATATACATATACATATACATATACATATACATATACATATAAAGACATAAAAAGCAAGAACTCTTCTGATGAAGTCTTCGTGCTGGAATGTCTGATTTCATCACTAAACATCTACCACCCTCAATGCTCAGAGTTCTTTCCACTGTCTTTAACAACACCCTGAACAATAGATACTTTCTAGATTCATGAAAATTGGCTAAGATTGTTTCTAATCAAAAAAAGGGCTAAAGCAACGAAAAAAAAAATTTCCGACCGATCTCTTTTTTTCCTAATTTGAGGAAAATTTTTGAGAGAATTTGGCTGAAAATGATAAAAAAAACATTGTGGGCTCATGTGGGTGATGCCGGACTACCAGTTTGGATTTGGACACAGGCACGAGACGCAGCACGCCACTTGATACTTGCATGGTAAAATTGTGTCTCACATCAATGTGCAAAACATTCCGACGGTAGTGTGTGCTTTAAAAATCGGAAAAAACTTTCGATTTCGTATGGAGGCAAGATTTATGTTTAAGTTGATCGAGTTTGGATTCCCGGAGGATGGAATAAGACTCGCTGCAAGCTTTCTTACCAACAGATAACTATGGCAGCGTTTTTGGAGCAAATTCTATCAAAGGACCTGTAATATCAGAAGTACCACAAGGCTCTGTCACTGGACCAATTTTTTTATACCGTATTCACAGCTGATCTTCCTATTCCAGTAAGCTAACGTTAAATTCAATTCCTTCAATTATTTGCATCGAGCAAAGACTCGCTCAAAGCTGCAAAGCAGCAAAGAGCCTGGAATACTACTTGGCAGAGCTAAATCTTTACTTTGACAAATGGGGCATCAAACTAAATAGCACTAAGCTACAGCTCTGTGTGCTCCGCAAGATTTTTGTAACATCGGGGAATCCAAATAATTTGCAATCAAGCCAAAAAAAAAACTCGCTGTGTCGTTCGATCCTCTAAGATTACTCCTAGCTAGCAAGCAAGTACCTCGGTGCTAACTTCCCGAATTCCTGAGGTTTAATCTTTATGTGCGGCGTAATGTCAAAGCTGCCAAATCTGCATTCCAACGCGTCAGACATATATTCGCCAAAAATATGGGCAGTACCACTAGTGCTAAGTTCATTTGCTATCAGACTCTCATCCGACCTATCCTGGCATATGCATCTTCATCTTGGATTATCAGTTCCAAAACTGCCATGACAGAAGCAGAGATATTCGAAAGGAGAATCTTCCGCTAATGTACAGGTAGGCTCTATAGCCCGGTAAATAAAAGATGGTTTGAGAATCTTCTATTGTATCAAGAGTCGGGAATGAAGTCACTTAGGGACCGGGTTATAGAATTAACGACAAGATTCTACAGAGAGATAGATGGAGATTAGAACGGACTAATGCGATCACTTGGGAGTACATGAGGTTCTAATGGGTCATTTATGCGCCCTGTGAAGATTGCGTTTCAACGACAGCTTATGGACGCGCTATTATTATGTAGGCCTCCCAACGAACAAAAGGGGACAGATGTAGGGCGTAGGATAAGATTTACGTCTAATTCGGCTAAGTTATTTGTAATTAGATATAAGTCAACAATGCAGTTATTGTTAATAATGCATAAGTCAGGCTAAGAATGTACAAAAAAAAAAACTGAAAATAAAATATTTTTTAAATCTTTTTTCATATATGCGTTTAATTTTCAATTCGTGAATGATAATGAAATTGTAGCGACGACTTCTGAGCTGCTAGTACGGAAGAGAAAAAGAAATAGGTAAATTCAGAACCGAGCAGATTTCAAACCATTTGTGAGTAGTAAGCTAAGTTTTGATATTTTATTTTAATATTTTCAAGATTAAATTCTGAAGAGAAATAATTTCAGATTAAAAAGAAATAGAAAATTATTCAATTTAAATAAGTATTTCCAAAGAACCACACTTATATGAGAAATCCGATACAGGTATCGGCAAATTTAACACTAACTTTGCAGTTTCTAGCTTCACGTGCTTTAAATAAGAGTTTGCACCAGTTTAAAGTGGTCAATCCATGCATTTCAGTCTGTTTTTTACTTCAGTGCAGATTGCTCGCGAGCCTTGATATCAATTAAGAACTAAAATGCAACTTACTTCCAAAGAAATCTATGGAATTTCATCTGAAGCATTAAAGTATTGCGAAATCCTCAAACAGGAAAATGATACTCATCGAAAAAGAACAATGTCTCGAATTTTCCAAGTTCAGTGAAAACACTGCACCTATAGGATGAGTAACAATCTGTCAAAACGTGGCCCAATTGCCAAAGTCTTGCCATAACTCGCATGATGTTACTGTATATTGCTCTAATGATCGCCTCTCTAGTTTCGGTTGTCGGGCCATCAATTGCTGCGAAAGAAGCTCGTCTCACAGCACCATAACGTCCACTCAACTAATTACTATGCTTAGAAATCCCATTCAATCATGCTGTTCACGTGTATCTCTTCTCTGCAAAACCGTTACAAAACTAAATCGTAGACGAAGCAAATCATCGTCAGAATAAAAATCACTGGCTGATTATCCTATTGCAGAATCAATTACATTCAAATGCTCACTTTGCGTGCTTTGTTTCGCATTATCATTAAGAATAAACATTTCGAATTGCATTCACTTTAGCGTGATTGCTGGAAAAATAAATAAAACATGATCTAATCACGAGGTGATATTTTGTGTATAAATCACGCATCTAATATACCCCAGTGCCTGAAACTCGTTACAAATATGTATCTTTCTACTATGATTGGTAAGGTTTTTACAGTGCTTACATCTACGACAAATGGCTATTTGTAATGATAATCGCATTATGGAAATGACTGCAATTTATCAAAGGTGTGATTATTGGCAAGTTGGCAATAGAGTTTATTCGCTTTTATTTTTGCACTTTCGAATTGTTTTAATCGAATTAAGATGTTAAATCTGCACTGGTCGTTATGAGCACTCATCTGAATTTTATAATATTAGCGTTTTTTTCAGCTCAATATACTTTGAATCTATAATTTTAACCAGTTTGCATTTACATTACGGAAGTTTTCATAGAAATATATATTTAATTAGTGGTGTTCATTAGACTTTTCAGTTGTGAGCTGGCGCCGCTTAATATATACTTTGAGCTCCAAAAATTTCAAAGTTTTAATGCGATGCATCTTGACATATTCGCGACGTATCTTGAACATTATGGTTTGCATGTATGATAGAAATAAAAAATCATATCAGAACTTAAACACACAGCAACCTTAATTACGTATTTATCCTACAAAAATAAATGATGATTATTTTTTTGTACGGCAAATGAATAATTGAGGTTGCTGAGTGCCTGGGCTTTAAGGTTCCTAACACTTACATACATATAATTTTAGTGCGAGTAATTTTTAGCCTCATACTTGTATCAGTCACGAAGCTTATCGAGAGCAGTTACCATACCATCGACTTCTTGATTTCAACAAGTTATTTCGAATATTTGAAATGAAGTTGCCGAAAAAAGATGGACAGCTGTACCGAACCAAAAACCGAATAACTTTAACTTCGCGCCCAGTGTGGGCTTATGATGCTTATAGATGCTTATAGAGAATCAAAACTGAAAACTGAATCACGTGAATGAATTAAACAAAGCTTCTCATTATTGCTTTTAAAGAAAATAAAACTGATAAAATCTTTGATCATTAACATTTCTCCAAAAAAAACATTTTTTATTTGAATCAAGAGAAAAGTAACATTATTATACAACGCAACGCTAAATCAAAGCCCCTAACACTAGTCACTTGCTTCAGAATCAACTTCAAATCAACGTTTGTTTGCTGTTGATTGATGTATGCATGTGTTTCTCAATCAAATTAGCACCAACCAAATAACATTCCACAGACACTTCAAACATTACATTGACGCGACTTAGTGTGATATTTTGATCTTCAAAGTTCAAATACCATTTTCGCATTTAGTTAGCACTTAACATTATTTCACAAAGAGTTTCTAACAACATTCCAATTGTACACAACACATATTTTCCCATGTTAGAATGTGTGCGTTCTAGGGAGGTCCATAATGTAAATTTGATTGAAATGCGTGCAGCATAGAGCGCATAACAAAATAATTTTCAAATCGATAGAAGGTCGATTGGTGGCAACTAACTGTTTTAAAATTGAAATGCCTTCAAAAATAATAAATCCGATTTTTAATTCATTATACTCGTATTGAATTCAATCGAAATTCCTTAAGGTCAAAAACTCTTCTCTTGCAAAACTCCTCAATCATTTGCATGAAACACTTGTCCATGAACATCGTAAAATGTTCGTTCTCCGTGCATTTAACTCTTCACACATTACTTCCGAAGCAATATACAGTCAACAGATCGATTAAAAGTCAGTTCACTAGCGAACTACTAAAAACAAGCCGAAATTTTAGTTTTCAGTATCCAGAGTGTACTGGTTCGTTTGTACTAGCTACTGTGAGGATCCGGGGTAGAGCTGCAGGTGAGATCGTAAAAGAGAGCTTCACCTTAGATCGGCACTGACAATTAAAAGCGTTTCACATGCAAACATGGTCAGACAATGTCAATATTATAAGTCCATACGACCGAACATGTACTTGAAAGTATGCATGTTGAGTATGAAAGCGTATCCGCAAGTATGTATCAGAATTTATTGCAAAGAGTTGTTGGGGTCTTTGTTTGACTGTAATTTAAATAATGGTCACATTCCGGTACTGGTTAACGTGACGTTGTGTGAATTCCTTCTTACGTTGCAACGGCAAAAGTAGGAAGTGAAGATAGACAATCGCACAAATTGTTTGGACTACGATATGGTAACAAACTAGTTATGGCTAGATTGTTGAAATTTGATGGAGATGAGTTCGTAAGCTAGTTTAAATGTTTTAAGCACAACGTGTTGCATATTCGATCGTGTGTTGTAGATAAAAAAAAAGTGAATTAGAGGACTCTTTTCATATTTTAGCATTTGGATTTTGGGTATTTAATGCTTGTAAAAAAATCAGAAATCATTTTCATTCTCAAAGTAAATATTTTTTTTAAATAACATTTTTGAAGCTGGTGAAAGTTTAGCAATAGACAATATAAACTTGATCTCATAAAGGTACTCATTGTTACAGAATCATTCTTGAAGTAAATTTACACAGAAACTAACGCGTAATTTTGATATGAAGCCAGCTGACTGCTTGACACGAAATATTGCTAACAAGTGTATACATTAAGTCCTCGCAGATTTCAAACAAGGACTTAATGCATACACTGGTTACAATGCTCGATTAAACTCGACTACATGCTCCCCATAGCCGTTACCGATAGATATCTAGCTAGCATATCTGTGTTTTTGTGGCTGTGTATTTGTTTTTGGTGGTGTTTGTAGTTGGCTTGCTTGTTTATCATCATCGTATTGTCTTCTAATCTAGTTTCTATATGTTTTTGAATATTCTTCATCGAATTTTCGACCCTGCTACCACTACAGGACGATCAAGAATCAAAAATTGAAGAATAACTCACAAAAAAAGTACAAAAAATACATGAGAAGACAGCATACTGAAAATAAACCAAAAAAAAACTAGCAGGAAACGCCCCCAAAAACAAACACAGAGCCACAAAAACACAAGCATACCAGCCAAACATCTGTTGGTAAAATTGTTTAATGGATATGGGGAACACGTAGTCCAATTTTACCGAAAGTTCTCTTAGTAATATAACTGAAATTACATGATGTAAACGAAAATTAAAACTCCTGGTAGACGTATCCAGATTGATGATAAGCTAATCTAAGACTAAGATAACATGATGTATCTCAGATACTAACACGCGACCAGCATGCAACTCTGTAGTACCCCAACTATATCAGCAACAAGAACATCAATCACTGATTATTGACAGAAAGAACCGGTGAAGCCTCGTTCTGCATCATCCTCTGTGGTAACACAGACATCTTATGCTCGTGTGCTGAGTCAGCCTAAGCCAACTAGAAGACTATCAGAGTCCCAATCCTTGTTTGGAAGTGAGGATCCCGCCACTGAAAGTATTCGTATCACGGTTCTTGCATTATGGTTCTCTTACATAACCACTGCCGACGAAGTTTTAGCTTACATTAAAGATAAGCTCGGATTCACTCCCTCGTTATTAATGTGTAGAAAACTCGCATCTGGCAACCTCAATCATCCGCAGATTTCCTCATTCTTCATCACTGTTTCATCTGAAACATCAGATTTGCTGAAGAAGCATTTCTGGCCCACCGGTGTTTTTTCAAAGAATTTGTAAAAACAACCTCTAGAAATTTTCAACGAAGACCGGTGAAGAGAAATCGTATATAGAACGAATGAACTGTTTCAAGTTTATTATCAAAACGATCGGAGGCTGCGGACCAAAAAACGTGAGCTTAAAATTATAAAATGTATACCCCATGTAATAGGCCTATTATAGTTTATGTGCGATTTTTTACGAAGACTAACACCTACTACCCCCTCCTTTTGTTCTTTTATGTGGCAACTTTAATATTTTCAGCTTAGACTGAGATATAAACTTCACTGAAATTTTATCAAGGATCAATAAATTTTTAATAACATCCTTCTTTTCCTTTCTTTGTTTTTTCTCTCATTTCACTGAAAAAAATCCACATAGCGCCCAGAGCCATGTAACATAGCGCATTATTTATGGCCCCATACGCCATGTACATAGTACTCTGAGCCATGCAATATGGCTCCCAGTGCCATAATGTCAGAATCTACATAGCGCGTGGTCCCATGTTACATGGTGCAGCATTTATGGTGCCACACGCTATGTACATAGTACCCTGAGCCATGCAGTATAGCTCCCAGCGCCATAATTACATGGCGCAGAAATTATGGCCCCACACGCCATATTACATAGTGCCATGAGCCATGTAATAGGTTAATCACAATACAGCGTTTTCCGCTGCGGCCAACGCAGTGGGCTGCGAGAAGTGCTGTCAAAAAATTAGAATGCACTTTTTTGTATGGTAACGCGCACAATGGCTGCGGCCGAATTTGCGGCAGCGGCGAAATTTGCCAAATTTCTAATTTTGCCGCACCACTAGCGGTGATACCTACCATAGGTTGGCATCACCACTAGGTGGAATTAACTCTGTTTGAATGAGGTTGAATGGTTTGGTGGAATAGACAAGCGATGGCTGATGAGTATTGTGATAAGCCAACCTAATCCTCGTACAACAAGATTTAGCAATACAAAAGAAAAAAAAATGTTATTCGTTGGTGCCTTGGTTGCATTGACAGCGACATTGTCGCTGCATTGTGATTCACCAAATTCAACTGCGGCATTCACGCCTCCTCCTGTAGAACGCTGCGTTTGCCGAAGTCAGACGAGGCCGCCAACATGTGGACGGCATTTGACAGCTCGTCACGAAATCGCGTTGACTCGGGCTCAAAACCCACTCCGATCGGAAGTCGCACGAGCGCCGGCGGGACCGTCCCCACAATTGGGCTCGCCAGCTTTCGCCTGGGCTCGGCAAATATGTATTTTCCATATCAGGTGCACTGAAAAAACACATAGCGCCAGACGCCATAATTTATTGACTTCTGGCGCCATGTACATGGACGATTTGTGATAAAATACAGCGCCACACGCTATAGTACACAGGAGCAGACGCTATGCTTAAAGCCCTCCACGCCATGCAGTATAGTCCTCCACGCCATGCACCATAGCCCTCCACGCCATGCACTATAGTTCTCCACGCCATGTGCTATAGTCCTCCACGCCATGTAATATAGTCCGCCACGCCATGTACATGGCGTGGAAGACTATAGTACATGGCGTGTAGCCTATGTACTTTTCGCCATGTATTATGGCGTGTGGCGCTATATTTTATCACAATCCCTAAATCGACTATGTACATGGATAAATGATAGTTCTTTTCTTGTTTTTAAGTTTGTTTGGTGATTTGATGATAAAGGCAACATTCATGAGCTAGCTAGACTGAATCTTCTGGGCATCCAAAATAGAAAAAGTAAAACTGTTCTTCTGCAGCAAGTTCCGGGTCTGCGAGCTAAAGTTGTTGGCGACTTTTTCCACTATGACTGTGTAAGAATGTGGAGCCGCTGAAATACTTAATCATAGCCTAGAGCAAATCCATCTCAAGTAACATTTCATCATACATTAAGTTTCAAGGAAAGCCACTGATAAACAAAGTCAACAGGAGGAGGCTAAAGATAGAACTTTGGAGATCGCCAGTAGTAGGACAGAATGATGAAGAACAGCCTTTAAAAATAAAACGAAATGTGCGATCGTGGATGTAGGAAGAGTGTCAGAAGACAAGGACATTGGAAACACCGAAATTACATACCCTTTTGAGCATATACTACATAAGGAAAATGCAAGAGAATTAACAAAAACATTTGACATTGCATCATGGTCACTATTCGCAGAAGCATCTAACAAGGATATTGAAGAGAATTGTATCTTGATTGCGAGGCGATCAAACATTGAAATTTACTGAAGTGGTTTCAAAAGTTGCACCGTTCCACATCAGACATCAGCTCCTGGTACATACCGGTCTATTGTCACCATGTGCAGTGAGAGATTAATAATTTTCATTTTCATCAGTTTAGATATTTTTCGTCGTCTGCGAGTTTTAATAAACGATAATAGTTTCTCATAGAAGTATTAAATTGCGAACGCTTTTTATCTGCTTATCTACAATAACATAGAAAACATATATCGGCCCCAACATTTTTCTAAGCAGAGAATATTTGTTGCGGAATATTTCGAAACCACTTAGGATGATTGTTCCAAAAGTCGGCCATCTTGCTCCTAAAGTTCGTCCGGATGTTACTCTTTTTCTAAACTTTTTCTTGTCTCACAACACGGATCAGACTCGTCAAATAGGCATCTAAAGTAAGTACCGTGGCTATTGTTCCAAATATTGCACTTGAAATTTCGTGTTGACGAGTCTGATTCTTAGTTGAGGCAAACAAGTTTTGGGTGGCTGACTTTTGGAGCAGGTTGACATTTAGAACATTCACCCTAGCTAAATTTAAATTTTTGACCGCCGCAATCAAAAAATCAATTATATTTGATGATGACGGCAAAATGATCCATATTCCGCATGAAATACTCTCACCCTTCTGCAGAATACTAATTTCCGTCAGAGAAAACGTAGTAGCCATAGCGATTGAAAAGCCACAGCAGCTAGCGATTGCTAGCTGCTGTGGCGAGTGGATATAATTTCCCAGTGAATACGTGTCAAATTTGAATCACAGTTTATAGAACATTAAATATAAATTGGTTTAATAAAGAGATAACAAGTTTAGAGTTCATTAAATATATTTAAACGACTCCTGCATCATTATCCATAGATCTAGCAAACAAGAAGGGAAAAGCGATCGCAATTAAGTACTTCTAAGGATATTATGATTTCTACCTCAAGAGGATTAGTTATCATAATATCAACATGAGAGAGATGAAACTGAACTGAAGAAGTGGTAGGAGGGAAAAAAGGAAGAAATGAAAAATCTAGCAAAAATATTACCAATATCTTGAGGAATATAATCAGTAGTTTGCCAAAGCAAAAAGTTTAATGAAATTGGTCGGTTGTTTTGAGGGATCGAGCACACGCTCAGAAAGGGTTCGAATTTTTACAAAGAAGACACGCTTTAATATGAGCAAAGTATCTACGTTTTGCTTCTCCAACTATTTCTTTAGCCACTACTCGCAACCACCGGTAGCGCGGAAATAATTTCATCAGATGAAAAAAGCGCTTTAGAGACTTCCACAGAAAACTAAAGAGAATAAGAATCACAACAAAGGCGAGACAAAGAAGTAAAACCCTCACAAATATAAAAGAAAATGGATATGAAATGGATATCCGTGTACTTTTATGTGAGTTAGCCTTTTTTAAAGGAGGCCCGGTAGCTCTGCTCGCTAAGGCGTCAGGCTAAAAAAAAAGCCGCGTGCTACGGGGCCTGCAGGTTTGAATCCCGTCAGTGCGATGGCTGTAAGTGTGAATGCGTGTGATTGTCTATGAGGGTGGCAAATGGACCCAAACTGGTGGCCTAATGCTGGCCGCGTTCCCGGCAGCCCTCTACACTAACCTAACCTAGCTTTTGTTAATAGGTGCACAACATTGCCCTCTCAGAAAAATTCCGCTCAATGCACCCCTTTCTATCGCACTCACAACCAAAAAGCCCTAATGCTGTCTCTTATTTACGAAAAATGCAAGGAATTTCAGATCGGGGTAAAAGCGTGCAACAGGCAACACGAAAAGAAATACCAATGTCAGTGTGATTTGTGTCGGTGAATCAAAACATTGAAGTCAAAATTTCTTACAGGAAGAGGAAATTTTGAAATTTTTCGGTGTGTACGGTGGAAACATAAATCTACTTGAGCACGCGATAATCTCTGTTGGTTTCCCAAATAAATTAGTGGTCTAAAATTCCAATATACTGCGAGAATGAAGTGCCACGTTCCAAGCTGCAGTAGTAGCTACAGAAGTGCTTCGCGGGGGATATCGTATTTCGGGTAAGTGAAAGTAACGTTTGACATCAATACCGTCTTCTTTTTGAGTGAAATCATAGTTAATTTCATTTACAAAAAACATTTTAATCTTCACTCGCCGGTTGCCGAAAAAGAAATGTCAAACAACGTTCAAAATGGCGATCTCTCGTGCTTTTTACATTGAACTATGTAGAGCACACTGTGAACTGTGTAGAGCACACACCCGTATCTCATTCTCACACTAATAAGCAGAAAGTCGAAAATTTTACCATTTCTCTCGTTCGATTTCTAATATATTCTCTCTTATACCTGTGAAAACCCTCTGTACGTGTGCTTTGTAGGCATCATAAGCTCCAGTTTGATTCTTTATTTTACACTTTTTCATCTTTTTAAAAACATATTTAGGATATTTTACGTTTTAATCAAATTTATTTTTAATTAATTACAAATTATTGCAATTGGTTATATTATTTTTTTCAAACTTTCGTAAATGAGCATTATTTTTTTGAAATTGTCTGATTGAAATAAATAAACTCTGACAAATCCTTTAGAACGTATTCAATGGAATGATTTTGATCTGCGTTGATCTGCGCAGTGCAGTGCAGTGCACTGCACTGAAATTTAGAAGTCATGTATTGCATGTGGCGATTCACATTATCTGCAGTGCAGTGGACTGCACTGCATCGTTTAAGCTAATTTCTAAAAACGCTGCAGACTGCATCAGCTGACATTCGTTTGAGAGTAGCTGAGCGGGGAAGAACAATTTAAATTCGAAGAAAATGGAGGAAAAATTAATAGAAGAAGTTATAGGGGATTTCGTTTTTATATGACAAAAGTCATAGAGATAACAAAAAAAAACGATATAAGGGACAAAGCTTGGGAGGAAATCGGGAAGGAGCTAAATAGTACAGGTAACTTATATATTCGAAAATACTGTACACAGTAGTAGTAACACACGTGTTATTTTAATATAACGTTTATCTTAGGTGAAGACGCAAAAAAAAGGTGGCGAACGATTAAAGACCGCTACATGCGGTTAAAGCGCAAATAAAATCTACCGTCTGGAAGTGGTAGTGAGAGGGCGAAAAGTAGCAACTATAAATTTAGCGAAATGCTATCCTTTTTGGATAACTGCAGCAGTTTGAATAAAAAGTAATTTGAAAAACGGTACATTACAATACAGGAATATAATTTTATTATCTTCTAGAACACACTGCAGTTATGACGAAGAAGCTACCTCAAGATCTTTTGAGGAAATAATTGAGAAGGATTATTTCGATGAAATGTTCAATGATGGCAGTATATTTGAAAGTACAATCGAAGCGGAGGATCAATCGCTATCAAATGAGGTAGATGCAGGTGCATCTTACCCCGAATGTAGGACATCGTCCTCATTGAGCAGTGTGCGCGCAAGGAGGCAGCGGCGTACTAATGAAGAGATACTAATAAAACAAACAAACGACGAACTGTTAAACTTAATGAGGAGTTTGAAAGATGATTTCCAAACTACCACCATAGAAGCGGCCTTCTGCGACTCCTCGCGTATGCAGCTGGAGGAAGCGCAATTACCTCGAGAAAATTTTAGCCACTTCCAGGTGAAAGTGCTGCAGGTGCTAAGCGAGGAGGTGGAAAAGGGTAAACGCGATATGCCATCAACAAGCAAGCAATTTTAGTTGTAAGCTAATGTAAGTTTATCTAAGAAGTATGCATTAGTCGATAAGAACATTGGTAGTTTAAGGAGTAAATTAGGTTCATATTTATTAAAACCTGTGGACAATGTGTTCGAAACTTATATTCTATGTTCTAGTATTCGCAAGATATTCTTTTAAGGTGTGGGAGCATTGAACCTTCTGAAAAACCTGTATGTTTCCAAGGATCGAACTTCCTTCCGCCATAATCCTTCAACTCTAGTGTCATCGTTAAAACTGTCGACGTATTCTGCAGGACAGTATTCTCCATCATTCATTTTAACGAAATTGTGCAGAACTACCACAGCTTTAACAATTTTTTCCGCGTTATGTGGGAAGCTATTTATAGTATTAAGCAGTACTCTCCAGTGCATGGTCATTATTCCTAACGTGTTTTTAATTTTAACACGAGCTTTGGATAAAGTATTGTTGAAAACAATTTGATTCTCTGATAGAGGCGTTCTTGAGTAAGGCCTCATAATGTTTGTTTTCAAAGGAAACGCCGCATCACCCACAAAGAAAGACGGTGCCTTAACATTTGAGCCTGGCAAGTTTTCGTCTTGAGGTAACTCAATTGTTTTCTCCAATACTGCTTTCCCAAATGAGCACTCTTTAAAAACACCACCATCACTCTGTCCTCCAAAAGCACCAATGTCGACACCTGTAAAACAATAATTGCTGTCGCAAGCAGCTAACAAAACAATACTATGATATTTCTTATAATTATAGTATAGTGACGCACCATTTGGAGGACACTTTATTCGAATATGCTTTCCATCAATTGCACCCATACAATTCGGTAGTCCAGTTATGGAATTAAAATCCGTCGCTATCCTCCGCCACTCCGATTTGTTAGGTGGTGGAAGATATATCCCATGCAGCTCTTCCCAAATAGCTTCGCAAGTTTCAAGAACAATTTTACGAGCTGTGCTTGCTCCTATTCTAAACATCCAAGCTATTGTGTGGAAATTTGCACCTTGAGAAAGAATCCTGCAAATTGGGTATTAAAAATTAAACCTGTCCCTTTAAATAGTTTGATGAGTACTTATACCAGGCGACATTCTGGTGCTATAGATTTCCGTGGGGAATGTCTCTTCAACTTGTTTTGGAACAAGTTCAACATCAGATTAAACTGCACAGCACACATTCGAGTAAATTTCCTAAACTCAATGTAATTTTCCTCTTTGAGTATTTGGAAAATTTTGGTGTAAAATCCATGAAGCTCACGCTGCTTTTCGCTATTATAGCTTCTTGTCCAAATCCTCTTTCTTCTTTTGTTTAACAACCTCAAACTATTGTGAATAACAGAGCCCGCTAACACAAAGAGTTTTCTTTTTATTAATTGTTTTCTCAACAAATTCAATAATGAAAATAGATAGACAATCGAAATATCAAACCTCCACAAATTAATTTAAAACTAACTGTCAGAACACTGCACTGCTTTCAATGTGCTTTGCAATGCGTGCATTGCTTCGACGCTGCGTTGCACTACAGTGCACTGCACTGCATGGCAATGTAATTCAGGCTTTAGTATTATGGTTAATGCCATCTCTCCAGCGCAACTCTATTTATATTCCGAGCAGGCTCTATTTATATTCGCTCAAACGAGCTAGGTGCCAAGCCCACCGAAGTCTACCGAGCTTTATCGTTAGGATTACATCCGCTTCAGAGTATTTTAGCTATCTGATAGTTAACCAGTATCAAATAATCCATGTTATTATTAGAATTAATTTTAAGCAAATAACCGAACATTAGCTTATCAAATTAATAATTTGTAATAAATTGAAGGCTGTTTACTATTTGCAATTAAAATTAAATATTTTTATTACAAAAAAACTTACCAATTTTTCGACGGTAAAATTTCAGTATGACATCTGAAAATAAAAAAAAAATATTTAGCACTAAGGCTTTTTGCATTGATGGTTTATTCGTGGTTTCAAAATTTAATAATTTCACTTTGACTGATTTTCACTATTGAATTGTAAGTGAATGAGTCCAACACTGCTCTGGGCTCGATTTACAGTAAACACAATGAAAAATTAAACACCATGTTGTCTTCGTATGGTATAAAATAGTGATCTGCAGGCCACGTTTATTCAATTAACCAAACAAAGAGTTATTCCGCAATATTTATCAAAATCTGCTAATTTTTCATCCATTGCAACACATACATATAATTTCAAAAACGCTAATGTAAATTAATGAAATCGATGCCGTGTAGATTTACTACCCCATGAAATTCACAATTAAACATTTTGAATAATGGAATCTGTAAAACGACGGCAAATACGTTGCGATCAGTACATCTATTCAGCTCAGCTTACGAGATTAAGAGAAGATGAACATGTTGCAAAACACTAGTAAGGTTATCCCAGTTGAATACAAATCGTAATTATGCAAAAAGATAAAGAAGCACCAACCAGGCGTTTTATTCATTTTGAACGTTCAAATTAAGCGTGAATGTTTTCATAAAATAACATGAAATTGTTATGTACACGTGGTGAATTGTTACGGAAGTCGATCTATTACGAAAAGCGAAAATTTGATGGAATTCAGGAAAGAGACCCAAAGAGGTTTGTTATTTTTAATTACTTGGTACTATGAGATAAGATTTATGTGAAGGGCAATTTAGGTGGTTGTATTACAAACGGGTAATTAGTTTGTGCTGCGGTAATATTCGTCGATATGATTTGTTGGTACTCATTGTTCATTTACTCATACTGTTAAAGTGGTGGAATTGCAAAAAATTCCAGAAGCGAAAGGTAATTAGTTGCGATTGGGTAAACATTGAAATGAAGTTTGAAGTACATCATTACGATGCGGAAAATGTAATTTGCTGAGGTTCTAAACAGCATATGTATAAGGAATCAATATGAAGTAATAAATCCACCTAGGCACTAAATTTCAGGAAAATTATAGTTTAAAGAGTCCATTTTCGCAAAAAGAATACATACTTCCACAGCGGACATTCAATCACTATCCATAATAGTTTTCTCAACAGCTCATTAGCTACATATTTAGCTCAAACATGAAACTTTAGCTAGTTAACAAATTTTAAACACTTTTTTTCATCATCACATTTTTCACAATTGAGAACATGTAGGTACTTTTTCGATGCAAGTTAAATTTGCGCCAGATATTGAGCAACCGAAATGGATTACACAACAATAATTGAATTTTAGTACTTTAAATTGAATGAAATACGACAGTCAAAGTGCGAAAAAGGATAAAAATCAAAATAAGTGACTTTGTTAGTAAGCAGAGAGGTATTGGTGCAGAGTAGGTGAGTTCACGGGTATTTTCAGGTGATGTAGTGTTCAATGGGTCTGAATTCTGACTTGATGAGAAATAATTACAATAAATTTAAACCACTGCAATTTTTGACATCTTCTACAACTGTTTTGATTCATAGATTGTGAAGATCAGTTCGATGAAAGTAATATCTCAAAGTGCATCCCTTAGGATTTTTGGTCGGCCGTTGAAAAAGCTTTTGAAGGGCAAGAGAACAGCGGCCCATAGCTATAGGGTAATTCCATGGGAAATCGACCAATATTCAGATAATTTTTGAACTCACCTCCTTGGAATTTGGAAATATTTTGTCATCTAGAAGAGTTGGTGAGCTAATTATCGAAAATGGAATATTTTTGGAAAATATGGTATGTTTGCGGATATATGGTCTCTTGAAGTTTTCGAGAAACGTTGGTTCGTGTTGCATTCAAAAAATTGTATAAAATCTTCTACTTTACATAGAGCCTTCAAATGTGACATGTTGGATAGGGTAAAGTGTAGGTATCCTAGCAAAAATAAAGCGAGAAACATCCTGGCCAAAAAGGATAAAAAAGCTCATTACAGTGTCCTTATCATTGAATATTTCAAAATGCACATCTTCGATTTTGTTAATTTTTTTATATTTTGTAAACAGTTATATAAACTACAAATGCGCAAAAATTTCAAAGTGGAGCTCTTAAAAATACAGTCGTAAGAAATTTACTCCACTTTTCTCGGTGAGCGGTCTTCCGCTCTTGGATACATCGGGTACTGTTGCGATGCTGAAATATATAAAATTATAGTAAAAGAAAAACTAAAAGTAAATACAAATATACCATCATCCAGCACGTCGGGTATTCTCCGCAGGTGACAGTTGTCAAGTTGCAACCCACTGACAGCCGAAACGTTTTATTATCACATGTTCCACAATATGTCTGAACGAGTACTCGATCAGCTGCGAGTTGCGATCCATGACTGTACCTAGAATTTGGGCATGCCTTAAGGTAGGGAATAACGAGCAATTACGCTAGGGGGTTTGGAAGGAAACCGCTCTTGCGGTAAGATGAAAAATTTTTTTTTGGAAAGCAAAGAAAAAAGGGGACTAACGTTTGGTCTTTGTGAAGAGGCAGAAGCACGAGGAGTGTGAAATTTTGAAAAAAAGAATAGAAGAGGCTTCTTTTTGGTTCACAGACAAGAATAAAAGTTGAATATTCTGAGCCAGTGTAACAGTTTGTTGGTTTTTGATCAGAAAGTGAAAGTATGTGAAATCTATTCTAAACAAAGAAGTCGCCAAAGAACAAGTCGTGAAAAACGAGTGAATCAATGAATCTTTGCGGAAAATTTGATTCGACGCAGGATGGTTTTGTTCCTGTAAATGATTGTGTTCCTCTTGGAGACAGAAATCCACATAAAACGATTGTCAACGACAGTCCAGGACCAAGTCCAGATGCGGTGTGGAGGTGAAATGAAAAAAGAGCTAAGCAGGAAGGCAAATTAGAACTATTAAATCTTTATCTGAATCGTCAATCGAGAAATGGATGTCTGGACGTGCGAGATAAGAAAAGTACGACTGATCTAAATTCGTGGTATTTATTGATGGTACTTTGTTTCAAAATTTTGAATCTTAAAATTATGAATGATAAAAGAAATTAACGTAACATTATTCGGAATCATAATACGATTATATTTTTAATGCGATTATATACGATTATATTTCATATACACAAATACGCTTATATTTCAGTGAAAGAAAACAAATATTTTTTTGGTTTGGGTGGTATGTGATCAATATTTTTTTTGCATACATATTGTTTTTTTTTAATTTGGATTTTTGCATGTGAATAATTTCTCGCATATACATATATTGCATGTAATTGATCTTGAACCTTTGCATGTATTGATTTCTTGCCTATATATTTCTTTTATTAGCTTAAATTATTATTTATATGAATTTTGGTATTATTATTAATTATGTTAGGATCGGTGTACACCGATTCCGGCCGGAATTGGGTGAATAGGTAGACCCACCCAAAACAATATATAAATTTTGGAAATCAATTTTTTTCTTTATATACAGTTTGTTATAGTTCTTTGTGGAATTGGTAGTTGCTTCTATCAGTTGCTTCTATCAGAGCACTTCAGGATCGCGCACAGCCAAATTATCAATCGCAATTGCCATAACCTGGCTTTTGTATTTTTCAGATAGCAGATTGATTTCTTTAAACATATCGGGGTCTGCTTGAATGTCAGCTAGATGCTGCAAGACGCTGACTGCAAAATTTACCAACTATCTCAGCAATTATTTTGCTAATATATTGATATTCGAAAGAAGTGACTTGTACGACGGGCTATCCCTCCCATGCATATGAAAAATTAGCTTTCACTTGCAGTGCCAAATGTGTCTTACTTTCATGTGCTTAACAATTTTCGGTTTGCTAAGTTTTCCGTCATAGAAATTTCCTACCGCAACTTCTATGTCGCGCCGAAAGTTTCCCCAATTGGTATTTTTGAAAGACTGGGTTGTTTTGAGGGTATTTTCAGGAAGCTCAAAAGGGGCGGAGCTGAAGTCAAAAATTCACGGCAAAGTGAAGGCAGACAAACCAGTTTGCGTCCAGCAGTGTGAGGGATCAATACTACAGCACAGGTCGTCTGACAGGAGAAAAAAGTCTATGGTTGAGTTACTACTTGGTCTGGGTGGAGAGTTCGAAGCAATTACTGGCAAGGGAATGGGTGGACTGCTTAGTTGCAGCCATTCGAGCAACACCCTGTTGTTTCTATTTGTCACGGAATCACCCCATTCTGGACGTCTCGTGTTCAAATCACCACCGATAAGCGAATATTTCTATTGAGATGTGGTTGAGCTAATCACTCCGCAATCATACAATATACTTGATTTTGACGAACTACAGCGAACGTACAGAGATGATATGAGGATCCGCCTATGGTCCGTTGTTTTCACTACAGCTGCAGCAAACGCAGAGCACTTCAGGATGTGCTTCGTATCCAGAATACTACTAACCAGTAGTGCCGAGTCGCCATTCTGGTGGTGAAACACAGTGGTAAACTTTCTAAAGCTGACTCTATGGGATTCTGAGAGTCTGGTTTCTATTATCAATGGAAGATCCAATTTTAAGGAAGTGTTGAACAGACGCTCTTTGTGTCATCGAGATGAGCGAAGCGCTATTAAAAGTAGCCATGTCAACCAACTTATTTAAGAAGGGTAGTCAGCATCTTAAAAACGGCAACCAGCTCCGCAGCATCAGTTCAAGCTACAAATACTTGGCTGAAAAAGTTATTTATCAGTCCAAGACTAGTATTGGCAGGAGATGACTCTTCTGAGATTGGAGCTCACTGAGCTCTAAGAAGAGCTCTACAGAGCTACAGAGCTCTAAGAAGTATTGCCTCCTACTGCCTGTGCGTAGGAGATACTACTTCACCAGTAGTTCGAGAAGCTCTGCGTCAAAAACTGCTGAAGTTATTTTCGGGCCTGGCCGCGGCGGATATTCTTTGCTTCGATCTTGGCCACCATTTCCTTACATGCCGGGCATCGACGGTAGTTGGCTGGGACCACAGACTACAGTTGACGCATGCAGGCTGTGCGTCTTCAACTTTTTTACAATCGTTACGTGGGTGTCTCTCCAGGCACTTCACGCAGCGATGGACAATGGTGCATTTACCTGCAACATATCCGAAATTTTGACAGTTAAAACACTGCAGCCTTTCTTTGTTTGGAATTTTTTTCCAAGTCAATGGACTCTATTTGGAATACTAACTCCTCGACAGGTTCAAACTGTGCACCGAAGAGCTCGAACTGGGGTCTGAAGTCTTCAGCCGCGACCGCCTTACTCAGTTCCCGGTTTTTACGAGTGAGGAAATGACAAAGGCGGCTCTTTAACCAGAAAATACTATACTTAAATTCTAGAACAGTTAAAAGAAGCCATCAAAGGAAAAAGAAAACAAAAATTAACCGAAGGTGACCCCTTCTGCACTATAACGCGTCTCTTCATAAAAGTTGTTTAGCGTTGGCTACCCTACACAAGGTGGACTTCAATATTTTAGATCAACCGCTCTTCATCCCTGACCTGGCTCCCAGCGATTATTATCTTTTCCAAAATTGAAAAAGTAACTTCCTGGAAACGATGAAGAAATAAAAGATGCAGTTTCGGCTTACTTTTCTGATGAAAGCAAAACAATTTTTAGAAGGTATACATAAATTATATATGAAATTATAAAAATAAAAATAAATTTGCATTTTTATTTGCACTTGTTACCCTCGATTTCGCGAACTTAATGATCCACCTTCGTATATTGCGTTTGATTCCGGTTCCCTTCAAAGAGTTTTCACAGGACAAATATTAACTTATTCCAAAGCGATTTCGTTATATACTGTAGATAATTGCATTTATTTCTTGAGGTGAATACATGCGTTTGGTCACAAGCTGTTGAGATCGAGCGCACTTGAAAGACGTTCAGTAAATTTCTTTAGTATTGTCTCAACATCTTGAAAAAGGAAAATAAGAAGAAGGCTGTATTAATTTGTACCATGCATGCAAAGGTTTCGGGTCGAGTTTTTTCTTCGTAGAGCTGCTAACTGCAGACTTTTTTATAATTTGTACTGAATATGATTAGGTTGCTTAAATTTAAGTTTATAGTTGAACGTGGTATTGCTACTTAGCAAAAGCGTTGAAAAAATAATATGAACATTTGTTTTTTACTTATTCAGACAATGAAAAATGTCGAATAAAGTAAAATTAATATATTTTTTGAATGGACATTCTTTCGTTTCAAGCTAAACTAAGTATTATTCCATCTCCAAATGTTCGGAGTACTGTACTTAGATAGAATTTGAAATCAATAAACATTTATCAAAACGCTGATAATTATTCATGAAAACTTTCTCATAGCTATCTTCCATTCAATTCTCGTACATAAAAAATCTATTTTGTGGACACAATGAATATGATATTTTAGAGTTAACCAAATTGTTAGGTGTTATTGATTAGAACCTGTACATTAGATAGGATCCATTAATTTTGCGAAATTTCCAAATACGCACTTAGTCGATTATAGTTCACATGCTACATGCATGGCTGAGCACGAATCAATATGAATATTAGAATTTTCCATTCTTGATAAGTTCGGTATTTTATCTAATTATCTATGCAAGCTGATAAAAGTGTGATTATAGTTAAATGTCTTAAAATGATCTGCTAAGCTTTATACTTTCGGCATGTGAAATATGGATGGTTTTTTTCGGCGTAGATTCAATGGTCAGAGAGTCTAAACATTAACATTAAACAAGGTAGTGAGCTGGTATTTTCATTATATGTTTAAAATTTTCATGGTATTTTCATTATATGTTTTCATTATATGTTTATGTGCTTTTTGTTTAAAATGTAAGATTGCAGCAATGAAAATCTAGTAAACAATTTTATTATGCTATAATATATACTTCATGAACAAAAGAATCAAACGCAGTTAGACTCTTTTATAGCTCGATTATAAAGAGGCAGGCAGTGAGCAAGATATAATCAGGCAAAAACTTATCAACAGCATACTCCAAAAAAGGTTCTACATGCACACCCATGGTTTCTTCAACGGTTTCTGTTCACAGTTTGTGATCATGCTGCAATTTATATGGGACTAGTTCAAGTTATATCTAGGCTAATTGTGAATATTCGCACACAGAACTCCAGACCCATAAGCATGAACATGGATACCAATCTCCGAACTACAAGTACTACCTTTATTGCAGCATAGGAGTACTACCGAACAGGTACAATGCATATGATGTTACTCTGGGTCTCCAAGTCTGGTCGTGCAGAATTCGTTCTAGCATACGCAAATTGCAGCCGACCCACATTGCCATCAGACAAACACACAGTGACTCCGATACACTAGTCTTGTTTCTTCGAAATGATTTAGCTTTTGATTTTCTCCCTGATTTTGATGGATCTGTTTCGTAGTGGTTTTGTGGATTCGCTTGTTCACATTGGGAAGCGACTTAATTTTTTAGTGTTAGGGCTTTATATATTTATTACATGGATTTGTTTTGACTTAATTTCAGATTCTTGCATTTGAATTAGTTGAAATATGAAATCAGCGCTGTTACGAATACACCTATCGCAATTCGGAAATATATAAATCCATCTAAACTAGCAACGAAGTAGGCACTATATCAATCCAAATCCTAATTAGCTCCGCGTTCCATCACGCCTTTATGCGATTTCGATCTGTGGCGATGTGAAATGCTATTGCGCTTATATGAAGTGAATAAAAAAACAATAAAAAAAATTTCAGCAAAAGAAAATAAAATTTTGCGTGGATAGAAATCTTTATGGACAATAAAATTTCACAAAATTTTCAAAAAAAAATTATTTCTTGCATGTGTTTGCGCAGTGGCCAAAATATCACAATATTCCGAACAATAAATTTTGATATTCACTGAAGTGGAATGGTACGAAGCAACTTTAACCATATTTAATAATTCTATGTTAAAACTTGACAGAAGTAAATAAATGAAAACACATTTTACTGCTGACATAATAGCTCAGTTTTTAGCGCGTACATCAACTGGGTTTGATACAAATACTATTTCAACTTTTTACTAATGTTCAAAGAACATTAGTATCAAAATCACTTTGGCCAAAAATTCACATTTCGATATATATATATATATATATATATATATGTATATATATATATATATATATATATATATATATATATATATATATATATATATATATATATATATATATATATATATATATATATATATATATATATATATATATATATATATATATATATATATATATATATATATATATATATATATATATAGAAATCTCAAGAACGCGCCATCCGATTGAACTGAAATTTTCAGGATACATTGGGGTACATGCAAAATAGTGCCAGATCACACAAAAAGTTACTTATCTTTAACCCTTTGGCGCTAGCGGCCATTTTAGTGATATTTATTCTGTCAACTAATAACTTTTGCTAAAACAAAGTTTATGGAATGAATTTCAAACGTGTTTTAAACGCGAATATGATAATATTTTTAAATTTTTAACAATATGTGTGCGCTAGGTTATTATTATGAAACTTAAAGGACATATTGATATTGCTAAGTTGTAGACTCACGTAGTTTTTCAATCCTACAGCTACTGCAGGTATTGAAAGTGAAATCTTCAAATCAAAGACTCTAATGAAAAATGTTGGTCTTTTACAGTGAAAACCAACTAATATAGAAATCTTATGATTTGTCTATAAAACCAAAGGAAAACTTTTGAAATTTCACATCGGACAAGAACGGTAACTCTCTTCCGATTTACCTATATTTTAGGCATCAAAAACTTCTGTTCACGAAAACTCACGATCCAATTATCACATACAGTTCAAATTCACAGAATGTATTGGTATTGAGTAGGACCAGGTCTGATGGAAGCGATTTGGAAATGCGGGCAACTCTGTACCTGTGGTGCCATCTTGAAAAATTATAAAGAAAAAAAACTGCTTTTTGCCCTGCGAATTCTAATTCAGTAACCAGATTTGCATGCAATTGACACAGTAGCTGAACCTTACTCTAAGCCGTGTTTGATAGAAATTTGGCTGAAAAATTTGGTTGGTGCTACCAGCTATGGTAATTTTGGTGTCTTGGGTTTTGAAAAGTTGTTCAGGAAAATAAAGCTTTTTGCCCTATAGCTTCCAGTGCAGTCATAAAATCAAAACGAATTTCATATGATAAAGGGGACTTATTATAGGCATTATTCAGAAGGAATCTGGTTAAAAAATTATGCTGAGGCTGCCAGCTATATTTGGTTTTACATTTATTTGCAATATCTTACTCGATCGATGCGGTAGAATCCGTGCAACGCCGATTCACCCGCCCATTGTTCTATAAATACATTATTCCGTGTTGTGATTACAGTATGCGCCTCCTCATCCTTCAAATTCCTTCTCTTGAGTCACGTAGAGTGTTCTGTGATGAGTGCCTCCTTTTTAAACTGTTTAACGGCAGTGTATTGGTTGATGCCATCATTCAACTTTCTGTTAGAGAATCGGGCCGTTCTAGTAGAATATTATTTAACTTTAATGTTACATTCCCCCGTACCGACATCTATTTCTTTTCCCCCCTTTTGCATTTGCGTCGTCAGCACAATAGCCTTAACCTTGGTCCTCTGCCTCGAAGGTTATCAGTGTTTAAAAATACTTTAAAAAATAACGTTCTTTCATATACTCAATTTGTTTGTTTCTTTTTCGGTCGATTAGCTTTTTATTCTTTTTTCTTGTATTATTATTCCATTCTGAATTTATTAATTTTCTTAGTTTTTATGTTGTTTTTTGTTTCTTTTTCTTATATATATTTATATATTTTTTTCTTTTTCTTGTCTAATCTATAATTGGATTTGATCTGTGGATTTGGACAATAAATAAATAAATAAACTCTTTGTACCCCTGTAACTTCCAATGCAGTCCTTGGATAAAAACGAAATTTGCAGGGTAGGTTGATTTCAACGTGAAACAGGTGTAATATATTTTTGGCTTTGATTGTTGCGAAGGGTTGCCAGTGTAAGGCGTTTTTGCTATTTCCGTATCAATAAATGCTTACATTAAGTATTCATATCGCGAACATTTAAAATGGGAATCAGTTCCCAATGTTTAAATTTTCTAGGTTCTAGAAATTTCTTGGTCCCAAATATCTTTCATTATTTGATCCCAAACATCTTTCTATCCCAGTAACTTTCGACGAAATCATCGGATAAAATCGAGATCGATAGAGTTATTTGATTTTGACGTGAGGCAATTGTGGGAGACTTTTGGTTGCAGTGCTGGTAAAGTGTTGCAAGCACTGAGTATTTTCTTTGTTTATGTTATGTTATCTTACTTTCACAGTTTTGCAGTGTTTGGCATTCTTAAATCTTGCAATTCATGTAACTGGTAGTCCTGAAAACCCTTCTACTCTATGAGTTTAAATGCATTGTTAAGATCAAAGTGGTTTTTCCCTCGAAACAGGTTGGATTACGTGTGGTAAAATATGCACTCAAAATCTGCACGATTCTTCTATTGTTCATCGAACTTTAGTATTTCTAGCGGTTCAGGTGCGCTAGAGTTTTTTTTTATTTAAAAGTTGTGAGAAAATTCGTTTTTCGAAAATCACAATAATTTTTTTATCAGATAAGTTTCCGATTCAGCATCGTTCCGGCTTCAGCTATTTATTTATTTTATTTTTTAATTTTTCATCCATGCGAAGGCTAAATAAAAAAAATCCAAGTGTTGCGGGATTCAATACATTTACCGTACATTCTAGCTGGAGAACTAAAATTAAATCTTGGTCCGACCGGGATCAACGATTTTATTTCGGGCCATTGTCCGGGGAAGATATTACAGACCAATTTAGTGACAGGGTGCATTTATGTCACTTTACAGAAATCAACATGCGAAAACGTATTCCCAGTGCTAAAGTGTATAATAACAGCTGAATTATTATATCAGTGTATAATCTGTACACATCAAAGAGTTTTTCTATTATTTTTAAGGCTTTAATGATTAAAGCTATATTGGTATACCTTGAAACTTTTTTCTATATGCTTTAGTTATGAAAAATAAAATCCCAACCCAAAATGATCTTTAAATAGCTCAAAATATCAAACGAAACCTGATGTGATCAAAGTCTTACTTTGGCTTATCTTTATACTTGAGACAAACTACAATCGGATCTCGTTTCGTGAATCTCGTTGAGCTTTCACCTTAGTGTGAAACACACGAAATTTAAAACTTCGATGCCCATTGAACATTCACGAAACTAGATTCTAATGTAGTTTCTCTCTAGCATTACATTGATATGTGTATACAGATTCGATTTTAGTCTGTCTCAAGTATTATACTAGAGACAGACTACAATCGAATCTGCTTTCACGATTTTGCAATGAGCTTTGAGCTTTTGGGGTCCTTTGTTTGACACACTAGGATAAAAGCTCAGTGAGATTCCCTTAACCAGATTCAATTGTACTGATAAATAATAAAGATGAAAAAGAGCTGTCTGGGGCTATTGCTGTTGCACTCTGACTCCATTTCTTTGGGAGAAAGCTTTTACACCTTGCTATACTTTAACCACTGGCGATTGCAGCTAATCTGCACTAGTCTGTGAGTCCCCTGGGGAATCTCAGAATATCCATAACATGATTCTGATGTCGGTCAATTTTGTTGAAGAGCTTACGTTGTTTACTATAGGCGTGTTTTTTTGCTCCGATACAGAACAGAATAGGACAATGACGCAAAAAAACGATCCATCACAAAACAGCTGATGCTTTCGCTAAGACTGACATAGGTTGCTGTATTTGCTGTGGTCCCACTCAACAGCTCAATATAAAGGGAGAAAATAACGAATATACACTACCACAATCGATAGAAAATAGCAAAAGGACTAACAGAAAATTATCTCTTTTAACTTTGTTCACATTATGCGAGCTTTTTTCAATTTACTAACTACCAAAACATTCAACATAACCTTCAAAAACCAAAGCCATCTCACAGAAAAAAAGACAACTACGTATGAGCTTTTCTTTTTTCTATCAGCACATTCTATACTTCGGCACGTGAACTACCTATGACGAATACAATTTCTGTACTAGTGAATTCACTGGTGCAGGAGTGTTGTTGTTTCCAATGCGTATATCCTATTCTCTACTGGATAGAGGAGCAAAAAAACACGCCTTATATTTCCGAACGTACCATAGAATTCTAAAGATCCTTCTCAGAGCAAGTCACTAATTTTTGTCTGTTAGTTTCCGGAAAGGCTTTATTTCTGTATGATACTGGAGGTTTCAGTATCTGTTTGTAGATTAGTAGCTGATTTTCGGTGCTCAGCTTTTTGGTTTTTATAAGTGCAAATAGGGATTGACGCATTTCGTTGCTGGCAGCCTGTTTGCGCTCTATGTGTGCTGTCCACATCAGTCTGTCATCAGAAGGCAGACCCAAATACGTCACCATCCGCTACTAGCCTATTTTTTGGCCGTCAGCAACCATTTTTTGTGGTGATCGTTATGTTTTGCATGTGATAAAGATCACCTGTGATTTTTCAATGTTTATCTTGATCTTCTATTTTAGGAAGTTTTTCAGAAACGTGTATATAGAGTGCACCAGAATTGAAGCAACTGCCTCTGCGAGTCTTGCTGTATTTAATATACAAGTTCCAACCGCAGACAGTGATATTTTGGAAATAGACAATCTCGGGATGTTTGCTGCTTATAAGATATTGAAATTCCAGCCTCTATAGACTGTAGTTGTGTTTTATAAGTATTATATAAGTAATTAAAATGTGTGCAGTTCAAATGTAAGTCCTGCATGCCAGACTTTGCTAAAGGCGAAGACTTCTTTGTTTCATCCTATTATTTATTGGATCACCTTCACAAACTGGAGCTCAACGAAATGAAGTAGCTTCGAATGAAATTGCACTTCTGAAAGTATGTTATTTTCTTTTGCATTTTCTTTAGGTGAGAAAGAGAAAATCATTCTGCTACTTTGGTGATGGAGAAAACCAGGCTGATAGGCATTCAATTTTTAGAAAAGTGATATTTTTTCTGATTTATGCAAGACTATGTATGACAGTGGCTTCTTTTCGCGCTTCAGAATACCTGCTCAAACTCAAAATAGGATTTATGATATCAATTAGTTTCTGTTATATATTGGCAGGTAAGTATATTAGGCAAAAGCTGGTAATCTTGACTACTCCAAGCGATCTATGATTATTAAGTCCGTTCACCAAGATTTTCACCTCATCTGCATTCGCCCACCGCAATGTTTCCACCTCCAGAATTCCTCGCCTCGAGGATCCTTTTGGCTGCAATCCCGTTGACATCTTCTTTGCCTACGTCATCATCTAATGCGATGTTTTGCAAGAGCCACATCTCCAAAGAATCGGCAAAAGCTTCAGCTTTGCCATCAAGATCATATTTTGTGCTTTGAAAACCGTGGTTAGGTAGCATTGCTTTTTTTTCTTAGACCTGAAATAGTTCACTAATCACGTCAAGGCTTCTTCACCAAGGTCGATGGTCTGCACAGCTCGTTTTGATGCTCTTAGATTTTCCTGCAAATGAAGTTCGTAGGCCAATTCAGTTCTAGGGTCACCTACACATCTACTTCTTTTCCGGATTTTATTCCTTTGGCATTTGAACAATATCATTGGCTTAGGGAGTCTGTAAAACTGTGATAATCAATTATCGAGGGTTCTAAGCGTGGAAGCGGAGGCGTGGAGGACTATAGTACATGGCGTGGAGGACTATAATGCATGGCGTGGAGGGCTACAAGCATAGTGTCTGCTCCTATGTACTTTTCACCATGTATTATGGCTTGTGACGCTATAACATATTTTATCACAATACCGAAACCGACTATGTCAATAGCGCCAGAAGTCTATAAATTATGGCGTCTGGCACCATGTGGTTTTTCAGTGCTCATAAAAAACGGATACATTGTTCCAAGGAAAAGTTTTTTAAGTATCAAAACATAAACCCAATGAAATTTCCTTTGACTTGAGCTCCATCAAACGAAACAAATCGTAAAAAAGCTGATTAGCTTGACTGGCGAATGTAGAGAAATCAGAACAACTAATGAAAAATGGCTGATTAATTCTTGGAAATATCGTAATTTTTTGTTAGTGATGTTGGATGCAAAGCTTCAATAACCCCATTCAAAATGTACAAAATAAAACCAATTATATAATCATAAACTCAAATGTCACTTGCTGACATTTATACGTTCCCTCACACAGTATGGCTGCGAGTTATAATTGGAGTTATCTTACGTATGACAACTGAAGCCATATATACGGTATAACAACTGAAGCCATATTACATGGCTTATGGCACTATGTAATATAGCGTGTGGAGCCATAATTTCTGCGCCATGTAATTATGGCGCTGCGATCCATACTGCATAGCTCAGGGCACTCTGTACATAGCGTGTGGTACCATAAATGCTGCGCCATGTTAGATAGGACTACGCGCTATGTAGATTCTGACATTATGGCGCTGAGAGCCATATTGCATAGCTCAGAGTACTATGTACATAGTGTATGGGGCCATAAATAATGCGCTGTGTTACATGGCTCTGGGCGCCATGTGAATTTTTTCCAGTGAAATTTTAAAATGTTAAAAATGTATTAAATGTTATTTATAACACCCTGGCGGCTGAATATTGGCCCGTTAGATGATAGTGCTGAAAAAATACTACGCAAATTATGTTTTTGTGTGTTCTTTTAAACAATAAAATTTACATTCCTTTCACGTTGTATATCGATCCATTCCTAAAGCTTTTCGATGCGAGACACGTTTGAAGACATAAAGCCTGTCGGCCTGGAAGTGCGATGTATACAAGCCCTTCAAAAGGGCATATCTCCTCTATAGTCCGCAAAATTAAGTTGGTAGCTAAAATGGTTGTCCAATTAACTTTGACTTATTTATTTATTTATTTATTCAAATCCATTTTAACAGGCTAGACAAAGCATTAGACAACGCCAAAAACATATTAAAAAAGAAAACGAAAAATTAACAAATAATTGAAAATATTAAATAAACACATATTTGAAACTACAAAAAATTAATGCTAATATGCAAGTTAATATGAAAAAAAATGCGAAAAGGTAAAAAAAATTTAAAAGCAAATCAAACATTATAAGGAACTTTAAGAATTAAATCCTTAATTTCTGATTTAAATTGTGCAAACGTTAGCGGAAAAGGACCAAGCTGAAAATCGTTGTGCTTCCTGGGGATACGCACTAGCGGCGAGTTACAATAAACATCAGATCGCGCGAAGGGAAGAGAGAACAACATTAATTGAAATCTATCCGATCGATTGACGTTCCGCATACACAGCATACGACCAAGATCGGACAGCATAGGGCAATGGAGTAGCTTGAAAAGCAAGCACTCGTCAAGGAACACTCGTCGGGAATCTAGTGAAAGAATTTGGAATAAGGATATACGATCACTATACCCACACTAAGGGATATTGAATTTAAACAACAGGGAGCGAGTAAACCTACGCTGAACGTATTCCACTGCCTCGTTAAGATATTTATGACGGGGAGACCACACTTGACAAGAATACTCTAGAATGCTACGAACAAGTGAAAAAAACAGATGGAAAGAGGTAGCGATGCTAGTAAACGAAGAAGAGCATCTAAGAATGAAACCGGACACACGAGAAGCCTTGGCGGTTATATAGGCAATGTGTAAGTCAAATCTGAGCTTTGAATCAAAGATCCTTAAAATTATCAACAGCCGTAATAGAAGATCCGTACAGTGTGTAGGAATATATTACGGGTGACATTTTAAACGTATAGGACATTTGATGACATTTGGATATGTTCAAAGTAAGATGATTAGTAGAGCACCAGTCGCAAAGAGAACAGAGATCGTTTTGGAGTTGGAGGCAGTCGTTGGTAGATTCGATTACTTTGAAAATCTTGAAGTCATCAGCAAACAAGAGGCAGGGAGAACGAATAAAAGAAGGTAGATGGACCAAGAATAGAGCCCTGAAGCACAATGGAAAGTGGACAAAAAGGTGAAGAGGTGAAGGATTGCACAGATACAGCACAAGAACGACCAGAAACATAGGATGAAAACCAAGACAAAAGGGAACCTGACACCCCATAACTTCGAAGCTTAGCAAGAAGAATTCCGTGATCAACAGAATCAAAAGCTTTTGAGAAGTCGGTATACACCACATCCACTTGCTTCCATTGGTCTAAGGCAGAAGCAACAAAGTTAGTAAAATATATAAGATTAGAGGTGGAGGATCTACCTTTAACAAAACCATGCTGTTCCGGAGCAAGAAAGGAATGGAGGAGAGGAAGCAACCTGTTGTAAACCACTCTTTCAAGAACTTTACCAAAACAAGGAAGAAAGGAAATTGGACGGTAGTTGGAAACACAGCTTGGGTCTCCAGACTTGTGGATGGGGAAACATAAGCAGATTTCTAACTGTCAGGGAAGCAGCCCGAGGAGAGGCTGAGGTTAAATATAATAGATAAAGGAACACATAAAGATGATGATAGTGATTTGGCCAACAGGTTAGGGATACCATCAGAACCACAACCGACATTGGCATCAAGACACTCGAGTAAGGATTCAATTTCAAGAGGATTGGTGTAAAAGGAAGATAAGGAAGGTGAAGCAACACGGGGAATATCACAAGGCAAGTTATGATGATGTTGAGAAAAGAAGGAAGAAAAATATTTTGCGAAAAGGTCGCAAATTTCACGTGAATTAGATGCAGTATCGTTATCGAGAAACATGGAATCGGGGAAATGATGGGAAGTTTTGAGGGAACGGACATAAGACCAAAAGGGTTTTTGATGATTAGAGCAGATAGAGGACTCAATGCTGGAAAAGTAATCTCGGATAGCTTGATTGACAGCAGTTTTGGCAGAAGATTGTAGCCTTGAAAATTCGAGGAAGTCATCATGAGAGCCTGTATTCTTAAATCTAGCTCGAGCGACATCCTTAGCTTTCAGGGCCGACGCCACATCACGATGAAACCAAGGAGCGTCATTAGGCTTGCGGGGACGTCTGGATGGAGTGAAACGGGAGATAAGGTTAGATAGGAAGTTGTGGAATTTTATGGCAAGCTCATTGACAGTGAGGCCACGAGAAAAGGAGAACCAGTTAACCGAGTTCATTTCAGTCATCATACTAGAGAAGTCAGCTTTATGGAAGTTAAAGCGCATGGCACGAGAAGGAGCTCTAGATGTCTGAAGATCGACATGAAGTGCGATTGAAAGAGGAGGATGATGTAAGTCAGCTTGGACGTAGGGGAAGGATGCGGTATGAACACTGATATTATTGGAGGGAATATTAGATAGAACGAAGTCTAGTATTTTGTTATTTATATTGGGAACACAGTTTACTTGGGAGAGTGAGCACAAAGATAGAAAGGATGAGGTTATTAAGAAAATATTGCTGGAAGAGATTATTGAAGAAAAATTATGATTCCATACCAGGTTCGGTAAGTTAAAATCACCACATATTAAAGAGAAAGCAGAAGGAAAGCTAACGTTGAGGTAGGTTGAGAGCTCATCAAAAAATTTACTATAAACCGTAATTGAGGAATTACAAGGAACATATACTGAAAAAACAATGAGAATTTTTGTGGGAGCAAGGGTAACACGCACAGCAATACATTCAACAGGAGGAGAAGTAGAGAAATCCATACAGAATGGTCCTTGAAGAGAACCGTGAGCTGCAACTAATACACCACCATCATCGCTTTTACCTGATGTAGTTCGATCACGATCGCGACGGAAGACTGTATGAAAAGGAAAGAGCTCGTTATGACAAGAAAAGAAAGTAAGCCTTCTACAGGCATTTAAGATATTCATATTTAGATGAATTTTAAACAATAATTTATTGTCAAACATTACTTCAATATCTTCACGGAAAAATCAATGTGTGGCTTAGAGTTATTCAATATTGATTGAAACATTATAAGTCACTTGGACTGAATCAAACCAGCAACTGAGAAATGAATGTACCCATAATCAAATAACACTAAACTATGTAATGTACTCTTCATTGAAATTACCTCCAAGATTTGTTTCTATATATTTTTGACATTAGCATTTTCTACTCTTCAAAGACTTAAAGCCAATATTATAGTGCGAAAATACATAAACTATTTAATTATAACAATTTTCGCCACCATATTTAGTCAATAAATCACAAACTAAACAAACTGTGGGAACGAATTTGACAAGCACTTAAACAAGGATATAAAAGTACAACACTGACCTAAAGATGCCAATTGATATGCGTACGACTATTCATACATGTACCATATAATCATGTTTAAAAATCAACCATTACAATTGTTTCATACAAGATATAGATACGTAAACTGCAACTAAAATTATGTTTATACGACTTGCACAAATCTATTGACCATCGATGCACTCTATGTGGAAACTATGCAATGGATTGCAACAAGGCTTGGACGAGGTCGCCGCTGCTGCCATTGCTGTTGCTGCAAGTTAGCAATCCAACATAAATACCATGAGAATATAATAACCGTACGCTGGCTTCAACGGGTCCACTTCAATTTTACCGACCACATTCAAGTTGCTTCCATTCATCGTCCACTCCCCAGCCTTATGTTGCTAAGAATTTAAAGTATTTTCTTGGATACTTGACTGTATATATGTACATAAGTGCATACTTGCGTCGAATTGAATTTTCACGTTTTCATTGCAATTAACAATCTTGTGACCAGATTTGTAAAGATTACGCGTCCTTGTCAGAGGCATGGTAATATGTTTTCTTTTGTGCACTCGGATTGCTTACTAGGGAAAATAGTGGAAATACTCATAGACCACATAGTATATGGGCAATAGTTTCCAAAAGTCGAAGATAATGTCATGAAATCAGTCACAGGAATTTTAGAAGTTAATTGTTCAAGGCTGTAGACCACTCAAGTGCAAGTTACGTCAAATATTTTATATTAAAAGCTTAACACTCGGAAAATAAGAAGCAGTATTTGATAGCTGCATTTGACAAATTAAAATAAAATAACATAGTCTCTGAAATGATTCAAAAGAAACGGTTATCTTACCTACAAAACTTTTTTTAGTTTTGTAGGTAAAATAACCGTTTCTTTTGAATTACAAAAAGAAAATCATATCTGAAAGAAAGTCTGCACAAATTCATTCATCTTCTTTTCTTTTTCTAACGCTAAGCATTTACATAGAACTCGAACTTTTCTGAACCTTTGCCCATAAACTTGTTGTCGCTACTGTTCTGGCCCAACTTGTCAGGCTCAAATTGCAGGTACTCATATCTACCATTGTCGATGGCATTGCTAGCAAAATAGTCTTGTTACTGTTTCGTAAGAACCTAACCTCAAGATAGCCAAGCAAGATCCCGATGCATTGATTATTGCAGGTCGATGCAGCCATATTCACGTGTGAATAGTTATGTTCGCAGTGGTCATACTCGTACTTGCAAGGCTGTTAGGGCATTGCATTCGAAAAAGAGAATGGTAGAGTGGAATTTTGCATGTTGCATGTTGGGAATTGAACAAACAAGTATGTACGATTGTCGCAATAGCTAGAAATAGCTTTAGCGGAGTGGCTTTGATTTAGCCGGTCTGCACATGATGGTCGATTCCTTTCGTTATTTCGAACTATTTGGCAGGTTGTGGGAAAGGCATGAATTTATGGTGTATCTGTTTATTGGCTATGAGAGATTTTTATAGGCATGCTATTTCGCAAACCAAAACTACATTCAACCAACATGTCCTACGATCACAATAAAATGAGGCGATAATTTTAAATTCATATGATGCACTATCTAAGTAAATAGTAAGCAAACAGGGTGCAGAAAAACGCACTCTATCAGTTCAAAAATATTCATAGTTGTGATCTATTCTAGGTCAACTAAAATTAACAAATTCTTTTGATCTATTTACTTATTTTACTCACATTGCCGAAAGAACATAGTTCACTCAACAGAAACAACCAACATTATAAATAAACAAAAAAAAATCCAATTGCATTCAAACAACCCCATTTCACCGTACGTAGTACATAGTGCGATTTAAATTATTTTTAAAATAAATTAATCTCTCATTCATGATTTTACTCGCCTTTTCTTTCGGTTTGTAAAAAAAAATATATCAATTTTTAGTTTTATTGAATATATGGCCTAACTTTTGAGCTATGAGCAATATTTAAGCACAAAAATTGAATTCTCTATGGAAAATTCAATATTAAATTTCCATTTTGGCCTCTTCGTTTAATCCTGTATAAGTGCTAAATTTTGTGTTGCAGGACAGCTACCACTGCATCAGATTTTAAAACGATTAGTATGACCATCAGTATGAGTAGTAGCCGATGTCGTGAGTGATCTGCTTTGTCACGCTTACCAAAAACACATACCGACACATAGGATAAAAACTATAGGGGCGGGGAAGGAAATCAGGGCCCTACCTTAACACGACGTCACTAATTCTAATTTTTTTAGAACTTTTACTATGCTCCTTATTACAAGCAATGCCAATTTGTGTAGACCGAATGCGACGTACGACTGCTTTTACCAGTAAAGATGTCGCAAACTGTATTCAACCCAATTCGATTGAAATGCATTTTTATGTGAAGGCTGGATATCACAAAACTGACTCGCAACAATCGTGGGGACGGCCTAAATCCCGTCCTAATGAAAGTTGAAACAAATCTCAGCCCAATTATTAAAGTATTATTACGTCCCTCTACAATAATTTATCAAAACAGTTGATAATACTTACAACAAAATCTGAAGCTAATTAGTATGTATTTTCAAAGTTTACGTTCTATGAGAGGAGATCATATAGTTTAATAGTAGAACTAGTTCTAAACACTAACCTCAACTCTACTTCTCACACTAAGCGCGTGTAGAGCACTGGCTCTTAGTATGTTGGATCCCTGGTTTAAATCCAAGTTCGGGCGAGGGACCACGCACCGATCTTTAGGTTCACCTAGCTCTAAATAGGTACCTGATTTAATCAGGGGTAAAGTGAGTCGTCGAAATAATTACAGCACACTCGTATTCACATTGATTGTCAATTTGTGAACGAAGCTCTGTACCAGCTTCAACCCCTAGACTCATCGAATTACTTTAGTTTTTAGCCTTAACACTACATCCTCCCAAAGTTAACAAAAAAACTTTTAAACTTTGAAAGGAAATAACAGTTCCTCTCAATAAATTTAATTTCAAGCCTAAGGTAAGCATTATATTCTCTCAAAGTTGACCTAGACTTTAATAGGAGACAATGCCTCTAAAAACAAATCTTTATCTAACTAATCCTCAAATAGCTGACCCTAACAAAGTTTAGGGTCCATTTAACCCTAATCGAAGATAATAACTCCCAAAATTACTTTAATGAACACCAAAGGAAAATTAATCATTATGTCTTCTCACGTCTTGACGCTTTAGTAAAAATCAAACTTAAAAACGGGTATGTAAGTGACGGTTTAACACATCATCTCATCGATTCCAGAGCTAAAATTTCTAACTAAAACAATTCAAACCACAATAGCTGAACAGGTACAACAATTGTGTTTGTGATCGCACACAAAAAGTGTTAGTCAAAAATAAACTCTGTGGCGGCTGATCAATTTAGATAAATTAAAACAATAAATGGCAAAATCAAACAAATATCTAAAATCTATCCGTTGAACCCGCCACCGTACCAGATTTTAGTCAGATCTGCTGCCTTTCGTGTGGTTTTAGATGTTGGCTAGTCACCGGTATCGAGGGTCATTTGAAAGAACAGGTTTTGGTCCTCATTGTGTTACGCTTACCTTAAATGCGTACCAATAAATAAGAAAAAAATATAGAGAAAATTCAAGGGATTCAGGAGCCCAATTTAATGTGGCTCCAAAGAACCGACATTTTCACCGATTTTAATAATTCAGCATCTAATGCTTACTCAAAATTGAAAAACACTGGGGCATGGAAACCGCGAGACACATTGATTTTTGATGAAAAATAGAGAAATTGTGTAGATTAAGAATACATATCCTACCAAATGTAAGCCTTATTACAATCAAACCATGTCAAAAGTCATATACCGTTTTGATCCAATAACTGCAACAAAAGTCAAAAAAAGCTATTTGATGTGTGCGTGGAGGCTCTCCATAATAGCTGGCGTGTGATGATGATGATTCTTATACTAATTTTCCTCTAAAGTCGGTAAAAAAAATAATATCTCTTAAACGCAACGTGCAACTGTTTATACGAATAAATGTGCCGTATTCAATCCAACTTGATTTGATTGCGAGTTTAATATAGTCTTATTTATATGATCACGTAATCATTCCAATTATGTTTGTGATGAAAATTCATCTTAATCGCATGCTTGGAAAAAAATATAAATTAAGCTGCAAGAACTACCAACCATTTTGAAAATGAAGTCATGATTCAGCCAAAAAAATACCTATGGATCAATTGAAAAAGCAATGTTCCAAACACGCATTCGAAGCTTCGTACTACAGTATTTTAAAGTTGAACGTAAGCTCTCCTAGTTGTAGGACCAAATAAAAAAACCTTTCACAAACACGCACCGATCTAAACTCTTTGCCAATTGAAATTCTAATCGCATAATTAATGGGTTGAGTTCATTGGTACTTGGATTTTCCTATTAGAATTAAGTAAATTACAAATGCCTAATTGGATAATTTGTGCACGTCCAGCGTTATTATTTATGTCTCCAGCAAAACTGACTGCACGTGATACGTGCCAAGATTCTATTTTGCAGTACTATTCACTTCAAAATCCAACAAAAATTATTTATACATATTTGAGCCATAATCATGTTGATGGGCAGAAAATTGTAGTGAGTCGTAGATATTTACTTTTTTTTGTTAATATCCTCCGTGATTTTGTCTAATTGAATACAATTACTCTTCGCGCTGTTTTAATGCGCATTTAATGTAAATCAACTCCAGGTTGTTGTAAGTAATTTAAGAAATAAAAATTGTTTGGATCGAAAAGAGACATTGTCTTGAAATAATGATGTGCAAACCGACTCTACAATTCGACATACATACAGTGGCTCAATATAGAAGTCGGACACATACCTACTTACATTTCAAAAGAGAATAAACAGCCCAAGAATGCACTTCAGACAAAAACTAAATATAGATTTTCAACTGCATATCATTTGTTAATCAAAAATAAAAACATTGTAAACATAACTCAATTTCATGATTTTATAAAAATTAAAAAGTAAAAATGTGTATAAAGTTCATTCCAAAAAAGAACTCGGACACTTGATTCTTTATAAAGTTTAAAATATTATTAAAGGTTTCTAATATTTGGTTGGCAGTTCATTATTTTTCTTTATGGCTGTTAGTCTTGCTGGCATGGACTCTACAAGTTTTTTTTGCAAAGGGAAGGATCAATTTTGGTCCATTCGGTTTGAAGTACTGACTCCAATTGTTGCTTGTTCTTAATAGTATGATTTTTTAACTGGTTCTCGAAATAAGCTCACAAATGTTCGATAACATTTATATCGGGGAATTGCGGAGGTATTTCCAACACATGCGGACAATTGTTCAGCAGCCATAATCGAACATTGAGCGCTTTGCGCTGTGGATCGTTATCGTGGTTATATTGGAGGTTCTCTTTTATTCCCAATTTGTTAGCACCATATTTTCTTTCAGAATGTTCAAATACTTTGTTTGGTCCATAATTTCGTTGATTACACAAAGATTACCTGGGCCAGCTGCGGACATGCAGCCCCAGACCATCACTGACCCACCTCCATGTTTCACAGTAGACAGTAGATGGCACTCTTGGAGCTCTTGGTTAGGTTTTCGCCACACATAAAATTGTTCATCGGACCGAAATATATTAAATTTACTTTCATCTGCGAATAACACAGTAATAACTAACGCGTCAGGCCGAAGCAGCGATCTACTGCCCGCGGGTTCGAATCCCGCCGTGCCCAGGGCTGTATTTATTCGTCTTGTGTTGTCTTAACAGTCGGCGACCGGGCATAATACCAGCGCTCCATTAATTAAGTGCCACATTAAAGCTTTAATAACGATTAGGCATAACACTAGCGCTTTAGAAAATAAGAAATAAATGTGGCACTTAAAAGAATAATGGAATAATTGATATCGGCTATTCCCATATGTGTCTCCCTACCGCCATCGCTAAGCATTCGCTTCAAAGGGCAATCCCCTGAGCTTTGGCATTATCATAGAAAAAAAAACGGAAAGTCTTTTCTTTTGTAGCTGTTCGCGAATTTGAGTCTCTTTTTTCGATTGCACTTGCTCACAAACGGTTTTTTACGGGCTACTCTCCCGTGTAAATTTCTTCTTCCCAAAACTTGCCTTATAGTTTCGGGGTTTACATTTTTCTTCAGATATTCCGATACTTGTTTGGCTAGTTTAGGAGCACTTAATTTTGGATTTTTATAAATTTTTTGTACAATCCATCGTTCATCTGACTTTGAAAGTACTCTAGGTCTACCACTTTTTTGTTTATTTTCCACTGATTTTGAAGATTTCAAACGTTTAATAATGTCATGAACTAAAGAATGAGCCCTATTTACGATTTTCGCAATATCACAGACCGAATACCCTTCTTTATAATATTTTAAAACAAGTTGTCTTACTTCTTGCCACGTTGCCTTCCCATTTTCAATTTTAAGTTAAAAATTTCACACAAATTATAAATTCAGGCCTTAAACTTGATTCAGTTGAATGCGCAAAGCTGTCAAGTACATAAAATCCGGGAATTCCCGTTTTAAACCCACAAGCAAAAAGAGTACTGCCACCTGTCCGAGTTCTTTTTTGACATGAATTTTACGCACATTTTTGCTTATTAATTTTTATAAAATCATGAAATTGAGTTAAGTTTTCAATGTTTTTATTTTTCATAAATATATGATACGCAGCTAAAAAAATATATTTCGTTTTTGTCTGAAGTGCATTCTTGGGCAGTTTATTCCCTTTTGAAATATAAGTAGGTATTTGTCCGACTTCTTTATTGAGCCACTGTATATGAGCAATTCAAAACAATTAACCTACGGCTACCAAGTTATTTGCGTCAACAAAGAGCAAACGAGCGCATCGAAACTTCAAGAGCAAACACAAAATTTACAGCAAGAAACAACAAATAACAAACAGAAATTATTAACGGCACGCACACTTTCGTCAATAGAATTACTGAGATTACTCGGTGAAACTACCCACCACTTGGAACGATAAAAATTACAGATCACCATTATTGGCCGACGGTTTGAGCAAATAGAACAGTACTGGCGAATCGCAGAGCTAAATTTTCAGGGTCGTATAGCTTGGTTATTAAAGTCAGCAATAAAGCATTCCCTCCTCATCGCAAGATTGCAAATCGCCCTAGAATTTAGGCACGAATTATGGTCAAGTGCAGACCACGTTAATTAATCTGATTTCATTATTTTTTGGCATCAATTGAATGATGTAGTTGTTTGGAAGCAATAGTCATAAAATAAACTAACTTTTGCTTACATCCATTGGAATGAAATTTAGAAATTTTTTAATTGCACGAAAAGAGTGTTAATCGATTTGGAGCTTTTTTCGTTTAGAAACATTTTCACTTATTTCAAGCAGCAACATTATTTGAGCTGAAAGTGAATTCTTGTATTTTAATGGTTAATGATTTGAAAATCTAGGCTTTGGTTTAACTGATTATGGTGGGAAACTTTCTTTAATTCATAGGTTTCTTATAAATCATCATAGATTTGTGTTGAAATATTACAAACGATATTAAAAACGGTGCATAGTCGAATGTGTTTGATATGATCTCTTTTCACGTAATGATGTTGACAATTACAATATTTTTTTACTTAATTTGTTTATTTATGCTCTCTATATCCGATTTGCCAAAATTATTTTCGATTGTCGAGCCTAGAAGTGTCAAAGTAATAAACAGAGTGAGATCCAAAATCAAATCAATGAAATAATGGAACACTTAAACTGGATGGATTTTTACGAAGTTTGTGGCTAGATACGATTATTCCACACGTAAAAAACATCTCTTATCAGTCTGTTATATGGTGGTGGTGGGTTACATGGTTGCTCAGAAAGAAATGATTTGTGAATCGCAACAATTGTTATTTGATATATACAGTGGCGGAAAAAAGTATTCGCGGATGGCGAATAAAAGAAATTAATTCAATTTTTTTGGCAATTTATTAGCGAAATATATTAAATGGTTTGCTTAAATTATTCGTTTTTACTATGTCTTTTGAAATGTAAAAACAATTTTTGAGAATATTTTTCGTATGAGCTACAGAAGAAGGAAGAATCTGCTTACTCCTAATTATACATGGAAAACAGTATTCGCGGTTGGCTGTATGCATGCAACGAAATCATAGCATGACGAGTTCGAATTTTATTTTTCGAGGAATCACATTCTAAGAATGTCAGCATGAAGCCGGCGGATATTAAAAACGCCAATAAAGATAGCGCAGTGAAAAGTTCGCGTGGAGTTTGGAAAGGTTTAGTAGTGATAAAACATTTTATTTCAAAAATGGGCCGTAAAGGTTCAGAAACTTCTGCAGAGGAAAGGAGATTTATTATAAACTTGAGAAAGGAAGTATTGCGACGAAGTATTTGCAAACGACATGGATCAACGGATGATTTCAAAAGTAAACATCGCTGTGGCCATCCTCCAGTATGAACTCAACGCGAATGTCGGAAAAGTGTTAGTGATACTTCAAGAAATCCAATAACAACTTCTTCTGAAATCGTAATTAACATCAGCAAAACTTATGGTAAGACAGTGAGTGCCCGGAGAGTGCGCAAAGTACTGAAAAGTGCTCGTTATAATACGAGAGTACCACGAAAAAAAACTCTATTTATCGATGGCAACATGGACAAGAACGTTCATTTAGATATCCTGAAAGATATCTTGAAAATCAGCAGCAATAGCTTGGGTCTTGGTAGCAGTTATTACTTTCAACAGGATAACGATCCCAAGCACACGGCTTATTGTGTGCGTCAATGGATCGCGTATAATGTTCCGCATATGTTTAATACGTCACCGCAATCCCCGGACCTCAATCCCATCGACCACCTCTCGGATGATCTAGAAAAAAGGATTCGACAGCATACTATCACTAACAGGACACAACTTAAAAAAGTTTTACAGGTGGAATGGGAAAACACTTCCACTGATTACACAAAAAGTTGATTCATTCGATGCCTAATCGTCTGAATGCTGTTATTAAGGCCAAGGGTTTTCACACTAAAGACTAAATGAAATATAATTCCCATATTAAACTTTTCGCGAATACTTTTTTTCTTTTTTAGATGTACATTTTGTTTTGTAGGTTTAATTGTTTATTTAATATCAGTGTGAGCTTGAGAATAAATTTAGTTACACATTTTAAGTTGTTTTGAGTAAGACAAGGAACAAAAATGTCATATTTTAGATTTGTATCTAAACCGCAAATACTTTTTTCCGCCACTGTATGTAGGTATGTATACATATATATATATAAATATATATATATATATATATATATATATATATATATATATATATATATATATATATATATATATATATATATATATATATATATATATATATATATATATATCTGCAATTTTAAGGATCCATTATAGAGAATAGAATAGGTGTAGAATAGGTCCAGGTCTCATAAAATTTTACTTATTTATAGTTGTTTGACGCCGGCGACCATTTTAGTGACATAATAAGTATACTTATAATTCTATCTACATATAACTTTTAAAAACAGCTAAGTTTGCGAAATGAGTTTTGAACGTTTTTCAAATATAGATATGATAAGATTTTATAAAATTTGAAACAAACAATTTAATCGAGAAAATTTGTGAAATTTTGAATTGTGATAACCTTTTACAGAGTCATCAAATCAATATGAAACTTACAGGACATATTGATATTACTAACTTATAGACATATGTAGTCTTTTTTGATAGTGCAGGCAGTCCTAAAGTTACGGCAAGCACAGAAAGTAAAAACCTTCAAATCATCGACCTTCCTGAAAAATTTTGGCTTTTTAGACAAAAAAGCAACTCATATATAAATGTTATGCTTTTTCTACACAATCAAAGTTACATTTTTGAAATTACATATCGCACAAAAGCGGTAACCCTTCAGAAGTTCACCTAATTTTTAGCACAACTCACGAAATTCACAGAATATATTTGTCTTAAGTAGGATCAGGTCTGATAGAAACGATTTTAAAACATGAACAGCCCCGTGGCAGTGATGCCATGTCGAAAAATTACTAAGAAGTAAAACTGCTTTTTGCCCTATAAATTCCGATTCATAAAACAGATTTTGACGAAATTCATATAAGTAGTAGCTGGACCTAATTAAATAGAAATTTTGTTGAAAAATTAGGTTGGAGCTGATACCTACGGCAATTTTTGTATCTTGAAGTTTGAAAATTCGCTCAGAAAAATAAAGCTTTTTTTGTATAGCTTGCAGCGCAGCTATGAAATCAAAACAAAATTCATTCGGTAAAAGTACCTTATTGAAGCAAAATCTAAGTAAAAATCTGGCTGAAAAATTATGATAGAGCTGCCAGCTACGGTACTTTTGTAATTTTTTTTTGTCATTCATTTACTAAACGATGTTATCAACAAATTTTCAAATGGGCTTGATCTTGTAGTGACAATAAACAACAAATATTAAAATTTAGAAAATTTGAAAGTTTTGCTGGTGGTGTATAGATATAACGTCAATTTATTGTTTTTGAGCAGAGCCAAATTGTAGGAAAGGATAGGCGTTAGCATGTTAGAAATAGTGTTTGATTTCGCCAGACTAGCTCGTGAGTGCTCATTAAATTTAAAAATATTGCGAAAGTGTAAATCAAGTACTTCCGATACTCCGCCCATTGCAAGTCTAACTTGTGGTTTGCCGGTCCCAAGCCCGGAGAAAGGAGGAGGGTTTGAGGCAACGAGGTAACTCTATCCTGAGTAAAACTTCCATAGTTGCAGCCTGATGGCTGAATTACACCTAAGCGTCTCAGGTCATTAGGGAGAATTAGCCACGTTGTCAGACCTGCAACATAGTTGTGTGAACTTTGGCACGAGGCAAGTCTCCTGAAGCAACTATCACCGAGGCCCCCCATGGAAATGGTTGAGCGATGTGGCGACGACTCATCCTTGTAAAAACTACCTCTGTCAAGAAACCTGGAACAATAGCCTCGGATTGGACGGACCAACAACGACGACCACGCAAACGCACAACGGATTATTCTCACGGAACCTGGAATGTACGCTCCCTGAACAAACCGGGGGCTGAAAAGGCCCTCCTGAATCAGGTCGAACAATACAAACTGAGCATTACTGCAGTCCAGGAAACAAATTGGTTAGGCTGCGAGATCAAC